>SDVV010008373.1:0-17238 GCA_016164225.1 Gammarus roeselii | reverse complement strand
GGAATGTTCATTTACATCTTTGCTGAACAGCTTCAAATTTATAACGAATATTTTATACATCACTGTTTTTGTGTCTGTATGACGTGAGCCGGTTATATGTTTCATTCATATTGTTTACCAAGCGCTGCACTTACTACAGCTGTAGACTTGTCGCAACCTGATTAATGATCATAAAATAGTCATGCATTTCTAAACGAGCTGTTCGTCATATCTTTGCAAGAGATATTAACTGTGAGGTAAGCCCACCGACCAACTCTCGTATATTGTTTATAGTGAAAGTAAGGAAGTGAACGAAAGTACAGCATGATTGCAGAGAAGTTATAAACGACCCTTATAATGTAGTACTGCTACATTCTTTCTCGATTCGCGGACGCAAACTGTCTCGTCGAAAGTCAGTCAATCACAACCGCTTGGCCACCATCCAAAGAAATCAAGAAGCCAAATTGTTCAATTTCACGCAAAACCTCACTACACTATAAAACAAATTACTGCACACACCCGTCCGCCGTTTCCGTAGGTGGTGACTCCACCTCTAATCTTCCAAACACCGAGAGAGTGACGCCTCAAAATGGAGTCATCATCAATCTTATTTTCAGCGAGACCTCTGCTTGGCTCATTCGGTCCAGCTGCATTCTGGCCTGCTTATTAAACACGGAAAAGAGCATCATCGCCAGGCACGGCGAGGCGGTAAAAGTAAAAGTGTCCGCCTCAGCCAACACCGATGACGTCGTCAGCGGGTTAGTAGCACACGACCTAGCGGCGTGTGCAGCTACGAGGCCGGCAACAATGCACACGTGTATGGTAGGTAGGAGCTGGCTTGCGTGGAAACGAGATGCAGGGCCCTCCTTCTGCATAGGTTAGGCCCCCCCTCTCCTGAGCTGGGGGCCTCACAATATAATCGTAATGATCCGGATGGGTGCACTGTGTGGATGTGTGTACGATAATTTGTTGGACGACTTATGCAGATGTAACTAAAACTTACATTGTGTTCTCAGTTTTTTTTCGGAATGAAATGAAATAATCATTCAGTTCGGAAGGCCGTCTGCGTGCGGGATAGAACTTGAAAATGCACGATGCGTAAAATAGTTCTTGCCCAGTTATGTAGACTGTTTGTTTGTGTAAACTTTGTTTCTTTGTTTCTTTGCAATCGCCTGTATTCGGTAATTGTCAAACCTGAAGTTGCTGTTCTGCAAACAAGATAGAAACCACTATAATGTCAACACGAATGAGCTGGCTCTGTTCTTCTGTCAGTGTACGAACACCTCAGGTCCTCCTTTGATCTGTGCCTAACCATCAGTATTTAACAATCGAATTCGTTGGTGATTTTATCTCCACCTGAAATGTAAAAATGTTCGAAATATGAATAAAATATAACAACTACCATTTGGTGTTAATTTAAATGAATAAAACCAATAAATGATAATCGATAACGTTCTTTTCGTGCTTCTTAATCGATACGGTCAGTCGGCTCGAAGTTGTGGGTCAACAAACGCGGCTGACTAGTGTGTTATGATCTATGCTAACATATTGCAACCTCTCACTTGTAGCCACTCACTTTTAACCACTCACTTCTAACCACTCACTTGTAATCACTCACTTGTAACCGCTCACTTGCAACCACTCACTTGTAACCACTCACTTGTAACCACTCACTTGTAACCACTCACTTGTAACCACTCACTTGCAACCATTCACTTGTATCCACTCACTTGTAACCACTCACTTGAAACCACTCACGTCTGACTACTCACTTCTGACCTCTCATCTTGCAACCACTCTCATGTGCATCAGATCTGGGATTATGTAAGTCTGACAGATGCAAATAAAATTGATCAATTTTACCAACAAAGTCTGCAGACGAACAATTTACATATAAGCTCTAGATTATACTTGTTAAGACCTACAAATAGTTTCTGATATTCAGACTGATGATCAGTAAAAGTTGTGCTGACTAAGAGTGAAAATGTTACAAAGAATTCCATTCGATGTCTCGTTTTGAACAGACGACAGTTGCTTAAAGACGCTGGATTTATGAACACGTGCCTGCAATCCAACCGGCAGAGGAAGATAACCATGGTCCCCGTGCCCGCTGTGTGTGTATGTCGTCTTCTCCACAACAACTGTCCTACTCCGTCAGCAGTAGTGAAAGTTACTGCAAGGCAAGAGCCGAGCAATAACTAGCAGAAGTGACATGAACAACGTGCAGTGAGAACCAAGCGTATTAACTTTTTTAGTAATTGACTACACAGGCAAAAGGCTACATTAAAAAGTTGTACAGGAATGCTCGAGTGGATATCTTTTATCAAATGTTAGTATTCCACTAACAGTCGTGCCTGTTCTCCAATGATGAAATACTAACCGTATTTGAATTATGTATACTAGACTCCCGATGATTAAGTGCTCACTCACTCTGCTAATATCACAAATTTGCAGAGTAAGAAATATTTTTCTCCTACAAATTTAAAAATGAAATCGAGAACACTCTAAAAATCAAAACTACGCATTGCTAATTTAGCAACAAATTCACCGTGCACAAAATATCTTGCTCTGGAAAGCTAAATCAAGACCATTCAAAAAGGCAAACATGTATCATACACTTGCAGCTTCCCTCCTTTCGTGTTTGTTTACACCGCGCCGGTTACATAGCATGACGAGGCTTGGGACATAAGACAGACGGTTCTAAGGAAGTGTTTACCTCGGCGTGTTGTGACAAGAACACACAATTAAACGATCAGAACAATGCACTTTCGGCCTCTGTGTACACATGCGAACAAGTCGTGTTTGTAAACTTAAAGATTTCAATGAGAGTTAGTTAGCATTGATGGGTCTTCATGTTAGTTTAGTAATTGTTTATGCCTACATCGAGCAGTGTAATTGTGGACATTGTAATAAAATTGACAAACAAACACCTAGTCAAGTTTGACAGAAGAGGCAACAGAGGGATGCAACACTCTCCTGAAACGGAGGCACTGCGCGAACCTTGTTTGACGTTCATTAACCGCTTTTGCTGGAAAAGGTAGAATCAAGGATTTGTTTGGTTTCCTCTGAGACACAGAAAATTCATCTACTTCAGGAGAGCAACGCTGCACATGGGATCATTCATCCGTTTCTCCAAACTCCTCCAACAGAATTCATAACAAACAAAATAGGAAAAAACTATCGAAGATATCCTTGCATGATCTTCCTGTTGCTGTACAGGAAAGGTTCTCGTCAGGCCACTCTCGCTTCTCCACATGACTAATGTTGGCTGATTAACGGTTCCTTGAATCCGACAGCCTGCATGACTTGCTCTTTTTAGGCCCCCGCGAGCTGTCCCTTTTACAAGTTCTGCTTCCGTTTCCCCACAAGTTCTGATATGAAACTCAACACGTCAATTATTCATCTCTTGTATTTGAATGGACTAAGTACTAAGTTTGAGATTGGGTTGATTTTGTTCCCAGCTCTTACATCCACATAAGAGCTCATACATCAACATAGGAGCTCATATATCAACATAAGTGCTCATAAATCATTGTAAGAGCTCATACATCAACATAAGAGCTCATACATCAACATAAGAGCTCATACATCAACATGAGATACACGATGAATTCAACGCATCTCAACTACCGATCCTTTCTTGATTGCCGTTGATCATCACGACACTATCTAGCTGCTATTTGTGCTTTATTTAAACATTGATGCAGTTGGTTCAAATCAGTGCCATATAGTGTGAATTTGAGCCTACGACCGGGCAGGTGATTGCTCGCAAGCGCAATCCGGCCATTTTCTAATCAAGCTGTTATGAACAAGATAATTCTGCAAGATATTCCACGCATTGCCACTTTATTGAAGCCTTGTTATGAAGCAGTGTAATACTAGCGGATAATAGTAACGTAACATGCTGTCTTATTTTCACGAATGTACATTTAGTATCTACAAGAAAATGTGTTTTATCCATAATGATGCTACTAACAAACTCCGAACGCTTTTTCGAATTGATGGAGCACTAATTGATAGCCTTCACTAATGACTTTGAGGTTCTTACAGCTCATATAAAAATATATTATTGTTCAGCTGTAGTAACCATTCTATTCATGGGGTGGATGAGCTGCTTCAATGCGGTACACGGGGAAATACATTCCAGACCTATAATATAATTCTAGCTCTATGCATGATTTGTCGCAAAACACAACGAACGATGTTTCGATGACACTCACATCGGCGCGGCCGATGTTTTACCCCTTGCCGCTGAGGCACGATGTGCATGACCGATGTTTTGTTCCCTGTTGACGATGTTCGTTGTACACGGCCGATGTTTTGTACTCCTGTCGACGATGTTCGATGTGCGCGGTCGATGATACTCGATGTGTACATGAAGCAATTCGTCGTTAACTAACCATCGGTGACACCGGCAACCGCTCTGATGTCGCCGGGAGGCAAAAACACGAGGAAGTTGTTTGAGCAGTCGTGTCTACAGGCGCTGATCGTCCTGTCCACTTCTAACTTAGAACTATTCCCAGACGCTGGCATCACAGCTCTACATGGAGGAATCCCTTTTTGCTGTGGTGCAAAACTTTTGCCTCAGGAACGCGAACCACCGTCGCAGCGCCGCAGCATTGCTGTCGCATAAGCGAAAGCGATTTGACAAGCTTGGAACAGAACCATGAGTAGGCCCGGTCCAGTGTGTTCTATGCAGACGAACAATATCATGACGGTTGGCGGTCCTGGTAACGGTGGCCTAGTCTTGTTGATGGTAAAGGGCATTTTATGTGTAGTTAATACTGGCAAGGTCTCGTACCTAGTTGACTTATCAACTTTGCTAACACTTAAGCTATTATGTTTCTATTTTCTTGTGTTAGCCTGACCATCTATATTCTTGTGGCGAAATATTCTAGACGAGGTATATACAGCTAGGGTGTATTAAAGAATAACAAGAATTCCTCATCAACGGGATTTATATATGTTGTCGAAAAGACGTCTAGTTTCTTAGGCTGTTAGAGAGTACATTTCCCTATTGATCACCCCTGCCGCAGTGAAAAGGGTAAATTTTGGAATGGAACTAAATTCCATGTCATTGTTATGGACTTGATAACACCAACGTTTGTGAGGGTTGAACCCTTCCTCTCAAAGAGACTGACTGTATGACCCTCCAGATTATGCCAACCTTGTCTACCTTCAACGACTCGAATTATCAGTTTTAGCTACACAGGAATCAAAGCAATTGCATTGAAGTCACCTCACTATGCATCAAACAATGCCTTTTCTAAGTAGATATGGAGAGAATATCCAATTCAATATTGAATTACCTTAACAAAACGCTTCATCAATAACTCCAAGAGGAAGGAATTTCTCATGTTATGATGAACTGTGACAGCCAATACTATCAGCCGGCTCCTTTAAGCCTAGGTGTTTTGTGGGCCTCAGTCTATGCATTCTACCTCTTGTGTAGTAAACACTTCTTGATAGATCACGCAGCTGGTCCATGTACAATGTTTATTGCCCTCAGCACGCCATCCCCTTACGGCAGCCAAGCATTAATGAAAGTATCCAAGTATGTAGGAACCAGAGCGCTGCTGCCTGCCTCTCGTTGAATATATATTTAGGTATCGGAACTAAAGCAAGATCCTTGGTGGCACTGGTCGAAGAAGGAAGATAAGGAGAGGGGAATAACATCATTAGTGTAGGGTTCTTCTTCTTCTTGGTTATCTCCTCTGTACAAGTATCAGACATCTTGTCAGAGTTTTACATTAGTGGCAAGGTTCCTTCACTAGCACTGCCACTAACAAGGAATCTCGATCACCCCTGCGCGACATGCAAGGCAACGCCCCCTGGGAAGCGGATCCTGCACTGCAATACCAACATGACGATCTACTTATTGTTTGGAACATAAGAAATGTTTATTTTTTGTGACTGTTGTTCGTTCGTTACGTTCACTGCCTAGACTGATGGAAGTGATTTGGGATAAATTATTTTAGGTATATAATACATAGCCTTGTTGCGAATACATTATTTATCCTTGAATAATGTAAATAATTCCATGTTCTTTTAGACTTTTTAAGTCGTTGCACGCTGATGTTCTACTAGGTGTTACCTGGCGCTATTGTTCTACTTAGCGCTGTGGGGCGTCACCGTCACATGACAACAAAAGTGGCATTTACTGCATGCTCGTCAGACTCTAAACTGACACTCGTAGAGACAACAGTGGCATTTACTGCATGTGCGTCAGACTCTATAACAGACACTCGTAGAGACAAGAGTTGCATTTACTGCATGTGCGTCAGACTCTAAACTGACACTCGTAGAGATCAGAAGAGAAAATACATCTACTTCACTTTCATCTAATAACTGTCAAAACAATCCAGGTATGGATTATTGGTACGCCGCTCCTAACTTTGTGTTTGCGTTTATTGGTTCGCTTTTAGACTGATAACATTTACTTGGATAGCAACTCAGTTCGAAACTCTATTAAATAGTGGTGTCAGATTTCCTACATGAGTCAAGAAGAGGCAATGCGCGTGTGAAGCAGCATTTATTATTCAGGAGTGAGCTACTGGAACCCCCACTGAATCTCACTGAGTAAAATTTATAAACTGCAATTACAAAGGAACTTTTATAATTTCACAAGCCTATTATGATAACATTTTCCATTCATTATGTTACTGGCACTGTTGTTTTTGTTGTTTGGGTTGTGAGCCAAACATCCGTCTATCGTAGTTTCGGAACGCTAATTCTATATCATTTTCGCATCGTTCACTTTGATTAAAATCGATGATAATTTTTTTTTTTAAGATTCGATTTGATATTCAAACCTCAGTTCAATCAAAAAATAAATTTGAAATCATTTTCTTCTCAGATTTTACCTGAATTTTCTACAGGTAACTTCGCGATATTTCTAATTTAAGCACGATCTTATATATATTATTATTAAATCATTTTATTTTCATCGTCTCGAATGTGTTTTCATTTATTGCAACAGATTTAGTTTCTCGCTTCCATCCGTCAGTTCTAGTCTCCATCCGTCAGTTCTAGTCTCAATCCGTCAGTTCTCGTCTCCATCCATCAGTTCTCGTCTCCATCCGTCAGTTCTAGTCTCCATTCGTCAGTTCTAGTCTCCATCCGTCAGTTATAGTCTCCATCCGTCAGTTCTAGTCTCCATCCGTCAGTTATAGTCTCCATCCGTCAGTTATAGTCTCCATCCGTCAGTTCTATTCTTCATCCGTCAGTTCTAGTCTCCATCCGTCAGTTCTAGTCTCCATCCGTCAGTTATAGTCTCCATCCGTCAGTTCTAGTCTCCATCCGTCAGTTCTATTCTCGATCCGTCAGTTCTAGTCTCCATCCGTCAGTTCTAGTCTCAATCCGTCAGTTCTAGTCTCCATCCGTCAGTTCTAGTCTCCATCCTTCAGTACTAGTCTCCATCCGTCAGTTCTAGTCTCCATCCGTCAGTTCTAGTCTCCATCCGTCAGTTCTATTCTCGATCCGTCAGTTCTAGTCTCTATCCGTCAGTTCTAGTCTCAATCCGTCAGTTCTAGTCTCCATCCGTCAGTTCTAGTCTCCATTCGTCAGTTCTAGTCTCCATCTGTCAATTCTAGTCTCCATCCGTCAGTTCTATTCTCCATCCGTAAGTTCTAGTCTCCATCCTTCAGTTCTAGTCTCCATCCGTCAGTTCTAGTCTCCATCCGTCAGTGTGAACTAAATCAAGACTCAATTACCTATAATATAGTTCCTGTTTTGATTTGTCCAGATCAATGAATTAATGTCATTTCATTTGCAATTTATTTTCGATTTTGTTTTATCAGGGCATTTAATGACGTAAGAAACTTTTCGTATATATGAGACCAATTAAATAGCAATAGAGTCATTATAGGTTTAAGCTTTCTGACATTGAGAATTGCTTGATAACTTGATTTTGAGAATTTCATTAAAAAGACCGTCATGCATGTGTCGGTAACAAAATTTATGACGATACACGGCGCTAGAGACTTTAGTACCGTCGATATGACGTCATAGGGTCGCGAAGGCCACATACTGGCTATGATTCAGGTCACTCGAAGATTTGTTTATGTTGTCAAGGTGAAGGCCGCCTCGAAGCCAGCTTAGAGACTAGCCAAATACAATGAAGGGATACTGTCAAAGGTCACTTGCTGCCCCACGGACCTGCCGTGAGGGTGCGTGAGATAACATCTTAAGATACAATGCCAAGATACTTTGTTCAAATCATTACCTTCAGAGGATGTACAGTGTAGCTTTATTAAATGCAAGACAGCCATATTGATTGTATTCATAAGAACCTTCCGTAAAGGAAAACTTTATCTTGGAAGTACGAGAAAATGTTTATTATTGATTCACCCTTTCCCTTACGGTAAATTTGGATTACATGGGCGAGAATTTTTTTCCTAAGTGTAAAATTTAATAATCTAATTCTAATGAATCTCTAAAATGGAGCGAGGAATGACGTCACTGCCTGTGGTTCATAGTCGTGGTTTCTGCTTTAAAGAGCAGCAGCTGCAGAAACCCACCGACTGCTTGTCAAATCCTCTAGGAGAGACGTAAGAGAAGGAGAGAGGGTGGCAAAGATGTGTGAGTTACAAGGAGTAACAAAGAATCAGAGTTTCAATGAGACATTTCTACCCATTCTTTAAATGTTGCTAAAAAGTGACTCTTCCTGAGCATTCAGGGAGGACTCACCGGCCCAAACCTCTAAGCTGCTTGTGTGCTGCACCTTCTCGCGGTTTATGTCTTACCTCCACCCTATTACTATGAGTGTGGGGAACAGTAGAACTATTAGCCCTTGAACATGCTGTCCCTGTCATACCACAGACCGGAGTATTACTACAAGACTCTCTCTTGTCCCACTGTGCTGACACTTGGATAGTTGTGTCATGAAGTGATACGGCTTAGCCTCTCTCACCCCGGGTAGTGGCCAGCTTCTCTCAGGCAGGCAGAAAGAACTCTGTCCATCTATATTATATCAGAGTAGATCCACCAGTGTTGTAGTCGGGGTTCATGTTGTGGATACAGGGTTGGGGACTGCACAGGGCAAGCCCACCGTGCCCGGCAAAGCTGCTCCCCACTTCGTCTTGTAACACCTCATGAGGTCCAGAAGAGAGAAAAGCACGAGGAAAAAGAGTGAGGAAAGACGGAGGCAAGGAGAGACGAAGCCAAAGAGAAGGAGGAGAGATGAAGGTGAGGGAAGAGGGAGGCATTGATAGACAGAGGCGAGTAGAGAATTACAATGAGTTACAAGAAATAACAGATTCAATGAGATCATTCTGCTCATATTTGAGTTTACGTTAAAATGATTCTTCCGGAATCCACAAGGGAAAATTCACCGCGTGTAACCTCTTTCTAGTCACTCAAGCCTACGTGCTGCTTGCGTGCTGCAGAGCAGCCCAGGGTTCAATAGAGAGGGGCGAGGAGAGAGGAAGCGCGTAGAGAGGGAAGCGTATAGTGAGGGAGGCGTGTAGAGAGGGAGGCAAGAAGAGAGGGAAGCGAAAAGAGAGGGAGGCAATAAGAGAGAGAGAGGCGATGAGAGGGAGGCAATGTGTGAGGAAGACGAGGAGAGAGGGAGGCGGGAAAATATGGAGGCAATGAGAAAATTAAGTGAGGAGAGATTAGGCGAGGGAGGGGAGGTGAGGAAAGACGGGGCAGGAGAGGGAAGACAATGAGAGAGGGAAGCGAAGAAAGAGGAAGGCGAGGAGAGAGTGAGGAAAGGAGAGATGGAAGTGGGGAGAAAGGAAGGATAGGAGAGGTAGAGGCGAGGAGAGAGACAGGCAATGAAAGAGGAAGTTGTGAAGAGGGAAGGTACAGGAGGGATGAAGGCAAGGAGAAATGGAGAGATGAAGGCGAGGAGAAATGGAGGTGAGGAAAGATGGAGGCAAACAGAGTACGTGGGAGACAATGAGAGAGGAAGGCATTGAGAGAAAGAGTTGAGGAGAGAGGAAGGCGAGGATATAGGGAGGCGAAGAGAGAAGGTGGTGAGGAGAGAGGGACGCAATGAGAGAGTGAGGCAATGAGAGAAGGAGGCAATGTGAGAGGGAGGCAATGAGAGTGGGAGGCGAAAAGCGATGCAAGCGAGAAGTGAGGAATGATGGAGGCTGAGAGAGAGAGAGACAAGGTGCGAGGGAGGCGAGGAGAGAAGGAGACATGGAGAGAGGGGGGCAATGAGAGGAAGAGGTGAGGAGCATGAGGGAGGAAGGGAGGGAGGGAGAGAGAGAGAGGGAGAGGTCCTATCGCACATCCGCTTCACGGAGTTCACAGACGATCTCTTCTTTCGTAATAGCTTTCCAATAAAAGAAACTTGATAAATGCGTCACAGAATACGACTTGCCAGGAAAGGATCCCATATCGCGCAAGCAGATGCGGTAATCAAACTCTAATGATGTATGTTACAAATGGTAACGTGTCAACCAAAGGATATGTCAGGACCGTAAGGCGCTGATGTGTTCGTGACACTGCACCACTAGGAGGTATTTATGACGTCGGAGAACATTGTTGAGAGGCAATCTGAGCGACTATAGATCATGAAGTTAGTGAACAATGAGCTACGAATTGAATTTCCAGAAAATTGTCAGGATTTTGTTGATGAAAGTTTTTATAATTTACTTACTTGGACGCTTGGAGTTTTTTTCACTGTACAGCAAGTCACAGCGTACAGCTGTAACTCGCCCAAAGAAATTGCATTTCTTGTAGACAAAACACAGTAGTCATTAGGAGCTATAATTATATTTTTAGCAATTGCAAATTGTTGGTGCTGTTCTTTCTTGAAGCAATGAAACAAGAAAACGCATCCCGCAAATAAAAAAGCTACACCTTGATTCGTTTCTTTGAACATTTCCCTCTCGTAAAACTCACACATTATTCCACCTCTTCTTGTACAAGGTATGTGTCCTACACAAGTACTTCGCCTGGCAACTACTTTGCTTCGTTTTGATAGAACACGTTTCAAGGTCACCAAATCTTAAGATATGTTAATAGAATCGTTCCATGTCCTTCAACGATTAATAGTTCCTTCGTGACCGGTCCTATGAACCCAAATCGTTCATGGTTGGTAGTGGATGGGTGGCATGTGTTATGCCGTCTATTATTTGGGAGACCTGGGTTTTGGGAGACCAGGGTTTGATAACCGATACTGAACATCTAACACAAGTGGAAACGGTAACTCAAATTAGTAGTACCTTGTGACGTTAGAAGTCAAGCGATACTCCGCGATCGGGTATCAAGACCTGACCTGATCTCACTAACAGATTTTATATTTTCACGATTGAAAAGTCGAATTGGTATTGAAAATTCCTTCGCTTTTCTTTTGCTGTATACAAAACTTGAAATCATATGAGATCGAAGACTGACCTTGAGCTCACTGTAGCAAATTAGCATTCTCCATGTTTGGAAAGAGCTGCTGGTTTGGAAAATTCGTCGTGTTTACCCACAATATATTTGCAACCGAAAATGCCTGATAACTTGTGGGTTAAATTTCCTTATTGGTGATAGTGGTCGAAGGTCGCAGAGCCTGAGGTCGTCTCCAAATCATCAATGGCGGTCAACCTTTGTTGAAACAATATTATTTGGTGGTGTCGCTGCCACCACTTCCCTATTTGATACACTGTGGTGGTGTCGATGCCACCACTTTCCTATTTGATACACTGTGATGGTGTCGATGCCACCACTTCCCTATTTGATACACTGTGGTGGTGTCGATGCCACAACTTCCCTATTTGATACACTGTGATGGTGTCGATGCCACCACTTCCCTATTTGATACACTGTGGTGGTTTCGAGTCCACCACTTCCCTATTTGATACACTGTGGTGGTGTCGATGCCACCACTTCCCTATTTGATACACTGTGGTGGTGTCGATGCCACCACTTCCCTATTTGATACACTGTGGTGGTTTTGATTTTTTATGCGTGTTTGTAGCATTGATGCATGTGCGTGCGTGCGAGCGTGCGTGCAGGCGTGGGTGCATGTCTATAACAGCAATGCATGTGCGTGTGAAGGTGCTTGTCTTTAACATTAATGCGTGTTCGTGTCCTGATGCGTGTTTGTAACATTAGTGCAAATTCGCGTGCAGGTGCGTATCTGTAGCATTAATGCGTGTGCGTGTGAAGGTGCGTGAACGCAACATTAATGAAGGGCTGCCTGTTCTCGGGGACGCGGCCTATGCTCAACAAAGAAAAAATGTAAGATAAAATCGAAAGTACATATTAAATGAGACAAAAAAGTGGCTGATGATGTGCTGCAGTAGAGTCTGTGTACTTCTACTACTGCTGTTACTACTGCTGTTACTGCAACTACTGCTATTGTCGCTGCTGCTGTTATTTCTGCTGCTGCTGCTACTGCTGTTGCTGCTGTTATTTTTGTTACTGCTACTACTGCTGTTGTTGCTTCTGCTGTTATTTTTGTTGCTGCTACTACTGTTGTTGCACCTGTCGCTGTTTTTTTGCTGCTGCAGCTACTATTGCTGTTACAACTTCTATTTCTGTTGTTACTGCCGCTGTGGTTGTTGCTGCTCCTGTTCCTTCTTTTGTTGTTGCTGCTGCTATGTTACGTTTGTTATTTACTTCATAACGCTCTTATTCTATTTCCTTTGGGGACTAAAAAAATATCTGCCAGAGATCAAGTCAAAAGGAGGTTTTGGAAAAAATAAATTCATTTCACATTACAGACTTGCGGTAGGGAACGGCATAGTGGGCGTGTTGACTTATTCCTAAAAAGGGCCATGATATTCGAATTGAGTACAATCATTCTATTCTGTCTGCATTTACGAGCAGTTTTCGATTAAAAAATCATTTCCTGTCCTTTAACATTATTAAAAAGTTGAAGTATCTTTATTTGTTGATTACTCCATCTGGTAATTCAACACAAGCTTGTCCGATAGCCACGCCTTAGAAGCCAACCCCTCTCTCTCTCGGTGACAGCAGTCAACCCCTGAGTCAGTAATTACTCTCCCTTGAACAATGACGACCGCAGAAGACTATGTCCTCAGCACCGTCCTGTGAGCGACAGGGCGAAGGCCCCATTGTTGCAGAAATTGAAAGTGCTTCTGCTTTCAGCATCGAAGAGACGTGACAGGCGTACAGCACGCCGAGGAGCTGGCATGTGCTGGAACGACTAAAGGAGACACAGGTTCTGCTATACTCGCTGAGGTAGGGTGCTAGATTGCGCCTCTCGCGGAGGATCTGGATTATTTTGTAAACTGACACTGCGTATGTGCAAGGAGGAGAGGGAACACTTGCAATTTGACACTGTGCATGTGCAAGAAGGATACGTTTGTTTTCACGACGAGACCGGTATTGGCGGGACCGGTATTGTCGAGACCGGTATTGGCGAGACCGGTATTGGCGAGACTGGTATTGGCGAGACCGGTATTGGCGAGACCGGTAATGGCGAGACCGGTATTGGCGAGACTGGTATTGGTGAGACTGGTATTGGCGAGACTGGTATTGGCGAGACCGGTATTGGCGAGACCGGTAATGGCGAGACCGGTATTGGCGAGACCGGTATTGGCGAGACCGGTATTGGCCAAAATAGTGACAAAATTTTCCACCAATTTGAAGAATGTTTAAACAAATTTACTTTTAGTTGTTGGACCTGAACAACAAATGATTAGAAAGTTGTTTCATGTCTACGCGCACTAGATTGTACGTCCGCATGTGGTACTGATGAAATCCAAGCACCGTTGAACCCTTCAAAAGTACGTATCAGGGTTAATAATATGAGACAGGTAAACTGATCCAGAGATGATAGATCGTTCTCTAAGCACGCAGAGCAACGGAACTTGACACCCTCGGCACATATTCTGACATTCTCAGATAACCGAGAAGCTCGTAGCCAATGTGGGTCTCATTCACCTTTTAGTAGTAATTCCCCTTTTCGTCAGTATCTCTACACAGAATTGTTTGGTTAACAGCAAGCGTATGGAGGTCTACATAAAGATATTGTAATATGTAAATGGTCTGTAATATGTCCCTGGTCTGTAATATGGCCATGGCATGCAATATGTCCATGCTATGTAATGTGTTCATGGTCTGTAATATGTCCATGGTCTGTAATATGTCCCTGGTCTGTAATATGTCCCTGGCATGCAATATGTCCATGCTATGTAATGTGTTCATGGTCTGAATTATGTCCATGGTCTGTAATATGTCCATGGTCTGTAATATGTCCCTGGTCTGTAATATGTCCCTGGCATGCAATATGTCCATGCTATGTAATGTGTTCATGGTATGTAATATGTCCATGGTCTGTAATATGTCCATGGTCTGTAATATGTCCATGGTCTGTAATATGTCTATGGTCTGTAATATGTCCATGGTCTGTAATATGTCCATAGTCTGTAATATGTCCCTGGTCTGTAATATGTCCCTGGCATGCAATACCATGCTATGTAATGTGTTCATGGTCTGTAATATGTTCATGGTCTGTAATATGTTCATGGTACGTAATGTGTCCGTTGTCTGCAATATGTCCACGTACGTAATATGTCTATGGTCGTAATATGGCCATCGTACGTTATGTGTCTATGGTCGTAATATGGCCATCGTACGTTATGTGTCTATGGTCGTAATATGGCCATCGTACGTTATGTGTCTATGGTTGTAATATGTCCATCGTACGTTATGTGTCTATGGTCGTAATATGCCATCGTACGTTATGTGCCTGCGGTCGTAATATGGCCATCGTACGTTATGTGTCTATGGTCGTAATATGGCCATCGTACGTTATGTGCCTATGGTCGTAATATGTCCATCGTGCGTTATGTGCCTATGGTCGTAATATGTCCATCGTACGTTATGTGCCTACGGTCGTAATACGGCCATCGTACGTTATGTGTCTATGGTCGTAATATGGCCATCGTGCGTTATGTGCCTATGGTCGTAATATGCCATCGTACGTTATGTGCCTATGGTCGTAATATGCCATCGTGCGTTATGTGCCTATGGTCGTAATATGTCCATCGTACGTTATGTGTCTATGGTCGTAATATGCCATCGTACGTTATGTGCCTATGGTCGTAATATGCCATCGTACGTTATGTGTCTATGGTCGTAATATGGCCATCGTACGTTATGTGCCTACGGTCGTAATATGGCCATCGTACGTTATGTGCCTATGGTCGTAATATGCCATCGTGCGTTATGTGTCTATGGTCGTAATATGTCCATCGTACGTTATGTGCCTACGGTCGTAATATGATCACGGTATTAACTATGTCCATTGTCTGTAATATGTCCATTGTACGTTTTGTGTCTATGGTTTACAATACATCCATGGTATGTAATATGGCCATAGTACGAAATGTGTCCATGATCTGTAACTCGTCCATGGTCTGTTATGTGTCCATGGGAAGTAATGTCTCCACGATCCGCAACATGTCCATGACGTGTAATATTTTTGAGGTATGTCATATGCCCATGGCGTGTAATATGTCCAAGTTGTGCAATATGTCCATGGTATGTAGCAGGTTTAAAGTGTGCCAACCTGGTCGACTAAGTTGCGATCATGCAGCGCGTTGACAAGAGTCTTGCTGAATAACGTTCTGACAACGGTGTTGTCGTTAGTAAATACGGCATTGAATGTACAACATAAAATGAACATTTAGCACGAAATGGAGGCATTATTCAAACGTTCTATTATCAAAATTCAATAATGTTACCCAAAATTGTCATTAATTTGATCATAACAACATTACACGAGAACATAAAACCTGGGCACTGATGACCTGCTGCATAGTTTCTAGCGTTAACTAGTGACAACAAGTCGCGTCTATTGTCGTTAGATGGATTAGATAAGGGGGTAACACGGTAGCTGGGGATAGGGGGTAAAACGGTAGCTGGGGATAGGGGGTAACACGGTAACTGGGGATCGAGGGTAACATGGTAGCTGGGGATAAGGGGTAACACGGTAGCTGGGGATAGAGGTTAACACGGTAACTGGGGATCGAGGGTAACATGGTAGCTGGGGATAAGACTGCTTTGACAAAACTCGTTTGACCATCACTGCGAGGGCTGTCGAAAGTTGACTCACTCCAGCTGCTCAGCACAAGCAGCAGAGGCAGGATGAATACACATAAGGCTAGGATGTACTCTAGCTGCTCAGCACGAGCAGCACAGGCAAAATGAGTATGTCCCAAGGCCAAGATGTACTCCAGCGGCTAACCACGAGCAGCAAAGGAAGAATGAGTACACAAAAGGCCAAGATGTACTCCAGCGGCTAACCACGAGCAGCAAATGAAGAATGGGTACACAAAAGGTCAAGATGTACTCCAGCTGCTAACCACGAGCAACAAAGGCTGAACTAGGATACAAAAGGCCAAGTTGAATGCACTTGAACTTAGCGTGAGCAGTAACACTCACGCTACTTCGGAAATATCTGAAGTTGATGTTCACACGGCGGTCTTGTGGCGGGGAGATTGGGCTCCTCCTCCCTCTGTGTCTGCCTAACTTAGCCACCCCCCTAACTAGGGGGAAACGGCTGTATGTCTATACATACATACATACATGTTCATATTTTGTGAAGGTTTTAGCAATGACAAATTATTGCCCTAATTGTTTTATTAATATCAATAATTATACATCATTGTACATGATTCCCTCATAACTATTGATTTTCATACGTCATTTGCCACTAATCTTTATAAGTGCATGAACCGCAACGCTGGCAAACTATTCTTCCCGAAAAAACATCGTCTCCAACGCAACCTGCCTAGTCTTTATATCTTCTTGAAGGTTGTCTGCAGGACTCGCAGACGAGAGTAAGAGTGACCGAGCAACGAGCTCAAGAGCGGTGTACCAGCTTGCAGAGTGTGGTGGTCGACGAGTTACCAGTTTGCAGAGTGTGGTGGTCGACGAGTTACCAGTTTACAGAGTGTGATGGTCGACGAGTTACCAGTTTGCAGAGTGTGATGGTCGACGAGTTACCAGTTTGCAGAGTGTGGTGGTCGACGAGTTACCAGTTTGCAGAGTGTGGTGGTCGACGAGTTACCAGTTTGCAGAGTGTGGTGGTCAACGAGTTACCCGTTTGCAGAGTGTGGTGGTCGACGAGTTACCAATTAGCATAGTGTGGTGGTCAACGAGTTACCCGTTCGCAGAGTGTGGTGGTCGACGAGTTACCAGTTTGCAGAGTGTGGTGGTCAACGAGTTACCAGTTTGCAGAGTGTGGTGGTCGACGAGTTACCAGTTTGCAGAGTGTGGTGGTCGACGAGTTACCAGTTTGCAGAGTGTGGTGGTCGACGAGTTACCAGTTTGCAGAGTGTGGTG
>SDVV010008372.1:0-17238 GCA_016164225.1 Gammarus roeselii | reverse complement strand
AATAAATAAATAAATAAATATATAAATATATATATATATATATATGTATGTGAGTATTTATGTATATATCTACGATACCTTATGTAACCGAGTGCAATTTCAATTGCAGAGAATTTTATCGCATTTTCAATGTTGGGCATACTGTATTGCAATTCATTGCATGTCATGTTGCATAACTGCAAATTTTACCGCTAGGCATTCGAGTTGAACTCAGGATACTGCGAACAAACATTTATAAGCTATATTTTTATCGATAATATTGTTCCGCCAAATATATTAGGAAATTACATGGGTTTATCATGTATACAAGAACATAACTATTCACTCCAAAAATTCGATGGGAGCAATTGTGCGAAACATAAATAGTGATTTCGACCACCCTCTCTGGTCGTATCTTGATCCTCGGTATCAGTGGCACTCTGCGGTTTTTTATCGATGATGAGCATTATTTCTCACCTGGAGGAGTTGGCTAATCATATTGGTACAGGATTTATCATCCGGGTGTGTTTTTTCTCTAATCTAGTGGGTTCTAGACTGCTGCCCTTAGTACACATTTTAGATAGACGGATACCTTTGGGAGTAGTGTATGCAACACTTCCAAACTGAACTTTGTAACCAAAACTTCAACGAGCTTTTTTATGCATTTTTTTTATTCTAATTACATGTTTATGACATCGAATTGTTCCAGTTTTTTCCTACTGGCGCCGACATTCCCATTCAGTATATTCCCGCAAATTTCCGAAGTATACCTAATTCTCCTAGCACTCAAACGTTTGAGACCTGATTCTCTCTATTCATGTTTCATTTCCAACAATTTTGAAACAGTCAGACATACATTTGATTTGATTGTACAATTTTACACTTCATATACTTGTTACCGCTTTATTATCCCATTTGATAATTCGGTTGCCTTCAACTTTATCAGTTGTTTCTTCACATGACATATCCTCGGTATCACTATCACACGTTTCAATATCACTGGTACTGGCGTTCATTTCACTTAAAATATCCCGCGTTTTTCCACTACTTTCATTATATTCCATTTCGTCTAAGGTTTGGGTGTACTCCCCCCATTTCACTCAATCTTTATACGTTCTACGTTTGGATGTTAGAGGTAAAGCACTTTCTTTACTGTTCGCATCCTGTTGAGCACTGTCTATCTCATTATTTTGGAAACTCAGGTGCGGTTTATTTTGTTTTATCAATACGCCCTTTTCGTTCTTAGAGCTTGTATTTTCTCGTCCATTTTTAAGATTATCATATTCAAGATAATGCTGACCTTTGAGGTGCTGCCAAAACCCGAACGTGGATCTTAATTTGCTCAATTTTATCTCCGCACTGCCAATAACACATACCCCCATATTATCCTGTCTGGTAAAATATTTCCATATCAAACTTGGCGACATCTTTGTACATCAAAAGCAGCCCGTCAACTATTTCAGAATAAATCTGATTCCAATTTTATATAAACTTTAACATGAACATACAGAGTTGATGCCGGCGTATGTCGACATATGCCGGCATATGGCGATATAATGTATGACGTATACACGGTTGACATCAGCATATACCGGTATAATGTAGGCGTGTACATAGTTGATGCCGGCATATGCCGGGATAATGTAGGCGTATACAATGGTTGATACCAGCACAATGTAAACACACACACACATTTTGTATGCATATACAGGATCGGTTAACATCTGTGGCATTTCACCTCTTTAGAACGAAGTATCTTGTTTTTTTGTTACAAGATATTTAATGTGGATCAGCTTTACGTCCTGTTAGGTTAAAATATCTAATCATCCTAACCTAACCAACTTAACCAAGAATAATGTGTCATCGTTCGAGATTTTCTGCTCAAGTATGATACTTATTCATCGATTTATTATATACTCATGTCAAATCCCTCCACATGGCTCTATTTTACGAAGTTTTTTTAATATCACACAATGAAGACACACACATTTGTATGCATATACAGGGGCGGTTAACATCTGTAGCTTTTTTACCTCTGATTTGTGATTTTTTTCCATTAGAGCAACATCCCTGCTTGTGTTACAGGATATTTAATGTGGATCAGCTTCACGGCATGTTAGGTTAAAAGAACTAATCATCCTAATCTAACATAACCTATTCTATACAAGAATTATGTATTATCGATCAACTTTTCATGCTTACATAGGATTTTTCAGTGTTATAGGATTAATGCATAACAAATATCTCCACTTGACTCTACATTTGCAGGTTTGATACACACTTCCAATTTTAATCTGGCAAATTTAATCCGTTTTCATAGGTAATTACATCGTTGTTTGATTGTTATAGCTTATTTTCATATGATTCTTGATTTTTGATTTGACACAATTCTACATCACTTATACATGTTATTCACACCCATCAAAAACCTAACCTAACCTAACCTCATGTATGGTTTTCAGTCATTGTTATATACATATGAGCCCCTCCACACAACTCTAAATATCACTTTAACATATATGTTATTTATTTCGTTGTCACTCTCGACCCATAGTAGTTAGCACAGAGGCCCCATTTTCAAACTTAGATGGATTGAATGTTACAAGTAATTCATATTTTCTTCCATTTCCATACAAACGGACACAAGGTCTCACACTGTGTTTTCTTATTTTACTCCAATATCTCCTGGCACCACATCCTTAGACGACTTGTACGATTGATTTGCTGTAAAAATGAATTTAACATGGAGGAGAGACACAAGCCAGGTGAGGCTGTCTTTGGTGAGTGACGTCGGGTGAATGACGAAAGCACATCCACGTCTTATGTTAATATTCGTATGTAACCGGGTAATAAATAAATAAATATATACTTGACCATGTTTCATTGTCCTTAGTCATACGGATTGGAAAATGCGTGAACGTATACCCCTGCAACCACTCTTAATATGATGAAAATGTTCCTAACATGATGTAAATGTTCCTATGTAACCATGCTACTATGTAACTGTGTATTAAAAAATAAATTTGATAACAACGGTGTCTGCGTCACTAAATAAAACACCATATACAGCCAAATTGATTAAATGCTACAATACCAAATACTATTAAAAGGAATAAAATCCTACACATACTGCCAAATCGATATGTACCAGGCTAACATTTCTTGCGGATATGCCAAAATCAATAAACCCTATCACCGTGGACGAACATTAATTTATACGAGCAAACCTATCTCAACCCATTTCCCAAAGCGTATCCAACTTTTTGCCTGGGGGGTCCCCTACTGCACGTCCAAATGAGTTATAACAATATTCCTACCAGCAACGCGGTAAGTGATTAAAGGGGCCGTGAACTGACATGTAGAGATGCAATCTGGCTATTAGGCAGGGTCACGAGAGAAGTGCGACTCGACATAAAGTTTCTGTATGACATTGACAGATGGAGGTCTGCCGCTACGATAGCGATCAGTGGTATCATTTCCAAATGACTGCTCCTAGTATGTAAATGTTCCTTATGTAACCATGTAATAAATAAAAATAAACTTGAACATGTTTCATTGTCCATAGTCATGCGGATTGAAAATACGTAAACGCATACCCCTGCAACCGCTCCTAAAATGATGAAAATAGAATGATGTAAATGTTCCTTATATTTAAATGTTCCTATTATGTAATAAATATATAAATATAAACATGAACATGTTATATTGTCGACAGACATACGGATCGAAAATACGTGGACGTATCTGCGCCTACTATTTGTATCATATATAACGCTGTGTCCTGATGAAACTCTGAAAATATATACATACATACAAAGGGAAAAGCTGATGATTTTAATCAGATAATATAGATTTCTGCTCTATGATAACATAGAACCTCCATACTATGGTATTCACTAATAAAGAGTAAAATGCCAACATACCTAAATTGGATAACGATCGAGCAACGATATCCTATTACAACAGCAACTACACCGTTTAATAATACCCTAAATAAAATGAGGTTTGAGCACTTAATACCAATCGAAATGACAGGGGTGCCTGCAATACAACATAACACGATATAAAATTATCTTATTAAAAGATAGTTCAATCATACACATACAGCCAAACTCCCATGTAGCAGGCCAACGTTTCTTGCGAATAGGCCAATTAAATAAACTTTAAATCATACAACTACACATACCCTTTACAATACCTATTTACAAACCATCAATAACCATAAACAATAACCAACAATCTCCGAGACTGTTTCGTCGTCCCTATCTCCAGGGCTGATTCGTACCGCCCATCTCCAGGGCTGATTCGTACCCTGTATCTCCAGGGCTGTTTCGTACCCCATATCTCCAGGGCGTTTTCTGGACCACCCCTCCCCTATTTTCCGGGCGGTTTTGTACCTACCTATATACTCTACTCCGGGGCATCTTCCGCACCCAGGCGGCAGATGGCATGATCTTAGATCAGTCAAGGAATCTT
This sequence comes from Gammarus roeselii, assembly GCA_016164225.1. NCBI lineage: Eukaryota > Metazoa > Arthropoda > Malacostraca > Amphipoda > Gammaridae > Gammarus > Gammarus roeselii. Next base: position 12,783 of record SDVV010008372.1, on the reverse strand, counting down.
TTCCTGATCTTCCCTCGACTCACGAGAAACATTCACCAGGAAAGCATTTTAATTAAGCCTAAATCTCGGAAAGACCAGCTGAGGTAAATTCTGGCATCCATACTCATCAGGTAACTGTAAGGCAAAAGCCATAAAATGTCTAATTCTCAACTGTACCTACATCTCCGGTCCTTCATCGCCACTTCCTGCCTCGTCCTCGGTGAAGATCATGAAGCTATCTCCTTCAATCTCTTCGAATGGTCTGTCTTGAGTCGTCGAGTTCTATAATTCCTTCAGCGTAATATGAAGGAAACGGGTATCAGCGGGCAGCTAAATATCAATTAACTGGTAGCCTTTCATGCAGCTCATATTAATTTGAACTCAATAAAATCATTTATCTTGTTAAAGTCCCTTAGACTCACCTCCCTTCATTGGAAAAATTGTTTTTTATCTCCAAGATGTTATTGACAGATCTCTTTGATCCTTCAGAACCTGTTATTAAAACACTCATGACTGTTTCCCCTTCTTGTAATAACTCTATTTTAACTGACCATAAGCGTTCATTTGCAGAACTCACAGCGTGAAAGACTCAACCTACAGTACTGTTCAATCCATGGTCATATCCTAAGAATGTAGCTCCTCTCTTTCTGACCGTGTTTCTTTGTAGTGCTTCCGTGTTTTTTTTTCATAATGTTTTCCTTCCCCTTTATCCTACCAGCTACCCGTGGTTTTGGTAGTCAGAGACACGGTCATATAGCTATCGTCTGCCATCGCTGTGTACGGTGTGCTACGTGTTTTTCCTCCCAACGTACACTACTAATTGTGATTCTACAGACCAGTGCTGTTTTGCTTGTCAATCTACCAACTCATGACCATCAATCCGGTGCAAGTTTTATAAAGCTGCTCCTGTCATTGGCGCATAGGTAGCTAGCTACAGGCTGGTAGCCTTCAGAGATCTGATCCCTATACCCTTTATGCTTCACTTTACTTCAATCCTGACAAGGTTCCTTCAGCCCCATCTCTATCACACCATCTTCAGTCAATGCAGTCTTGTCTGAGCTACCTTCCTCTGTTACCTACTCTTCCATGCAAATCTGGCCTAAACCAGCAGCCAACAATGTTGCCTTCTAAATTTTCCTTCATTTTCTTATTTCTACCCCTACTCGTCTCACCTTTTCAGCTTACTCTAATTTCCTCACTACGGTCCATTACGTACCCTAAAATCTTACCGCTCAACTCCACCTCAAAGAAAGGGGATCTTTGGTTTGCTTGTCAAAGTCGTTGTCTTCCTCATGATTTATATTTTTCTCACTTATTTTTGTCTTTGCCATCTGCTGTACCTTCCTTTTTTCATTATTCCCCTCCTACAACGGGACAAATCTATCCTGAACCTGAATCCTCCATTTATACTCTAATACAGTCTCTTTTGAAACCTATACTCCTGCGGCTCCTCATCGTAGCTCCAGCCGCCATCTTTTCTACTCTTATGCATGCTCTTTCTGCCTCACCTTCCTCGTCTTCGTAGTTCCAGATTCTACCTACATACACCGTCACAATCCCAAGTTTTACATTGGAATGCTAGGGGACTATAGTGTAAGCTATCGAAGTTGGAATGTCTCAACCATTTTTCCTAGCGCTATCTGTTTAACCGAGACTCACCTCCACCCCTATCATAATTTTAGTTTCTCATGCGGCCACCATATCTATGGCAAAAATAGTCTCGATAGTTATGGATGACCGGCAAACCTTATCCCATTAAGCACCAAAACCTGAGTTTGATACTTCCAGATCATGGTGCAGGGGGGGGGTGGGGGTAAGACAAAAAATCCCTAGCTGTTGACGTGGACAAGAAGTTTTCATGGTCACGGATCCTCATTATAGATAATCCCTGTAAACCAATTTCTTCTGAAAAAATCACTCAATATATCACCCTGGTAGGTTATTACAGGATAATCTGTGGGGATTGCAATGCCCACCGTCAATCCTATTAACCCCTCAAAACTAATAAAAATGCTACTGGTGTTGCCCTATTTACTTTCGCCCAGTTGTGCGCATTTCCATCTACTTAACCCTGCTGACCTTCCGACTCGCTTAGATCCCGCATCTGATTTCAAATCTCACCTTGATCTATTTATAGCTACCCATCACTTTCACTCCGTTTCAGTATCTGTAGGGCATGACCTTGAGAGCGACCTCTTTCATGCTTTTTTCAATCTTTTTCTACTCACTCACCTATCCTTTCATACATAGTGTGTCCCCCTTCCAGTGGGATGCCGAAACTGTTCAACTTGCTTCCTCAACAATAACAAGCGAAGAAAATGCCACTACGGCCTACAACTTCTTTGAAAATGTGGTGCTAAGTGTTACAGAGGAGCATTTTTTCCTTAAGATCCTCTGCCACCCGTCGGTGTCCTGGCAATCCATGGTCGAACGAGACCAGTAGGCAGGCTGTTCTGAATCTCCAAAAGGCGCTCCACAAGTTTCAAAGATTCGTCACTCCAGGTAATGAAACTGTCGTGAATAACTGTACTACAGTTGCAACTGCTTCTCTTTCAGCAGAGAGGACTGCCTCCTGGAATGCCTTCTTTTCCCGCATTACCCACCGCACTCCCACTGCGGTGGGTCTGGAAGATGTTCCGTGCTGTCTCTGGTCGGGGTCTCACTTCTGCTTTTTCACTTTATTTCGGTGCCTCTTCTCACTTACAGAGTCTGCATCCCATTACATCCCCTTTCTCTCTATCTTTCTCCCGTGAACCAATGCTTGCGGAACCATTTTTGACATTTCTCACCACCGATGTAGATGACCCTCTCAGTGAACGCTTTACACTCTCTGAACTTCGTTCCTAAACCTCCATTGCACTCTTCAGCTGGTGCTGATCTTGATCATTGTCAATTTCTTAGCATCTTTACCTATATATTATCACCATGCGCTGATGAATATCTTAAATATTTATTTTCGCACTGCTAATGTCCCCATAACTTTGCAATCCTCTTCAGTTGTCCCTATACCCAAATATTTCAAAAATCCCACGTTAGGGTCAGCCTACAGGCTTATCTCCCTCTCCCGCGTAGGTGAGGCGCACCACAACTAGCGAACCCAGTTGTGGGGAACCTCATGTGGTATCTGGGTGGAAATAACGCCTTTCTTCTTCACCCATTTAGCTTTCGACCGCAATGGGGCACCATGGTCTATTTGATCACACCATTCAGCTAGCACTTCGTTGCCAGCAACTGGTCCTTGCTGATTTTTTTTTATCTCTGGTGCATTTGACCAACATCACTCCAAGAAAATTATATTCAAGCTTGCCTCGCTTGGGATGTTTATATGCCTGCTTCATTGGGTGTCCCGCTGCTTGCAGCTAGTTTTTTCTCCGTTTTCATGTCTTCAGCTCTTTCTAATCATCGTCCTATTATTTCTGGAGTCGCGCATGGACCTTCATTTTCCTGCTTCTCTTAAATACCGTTTTCGCTGATTTTCCTTCTTCTCCGGGTGTCAAAACCTCTTTTAATGCCCACGTCTTCGCCATGCAAGTAACTGCTGATTTTGCGCCTGACGCCAAGACGTTTATAGCAGCCTGATGCCCAGGCTACCATAAACATATTTGCTAGTTGGACTAAACATTGGGGTCTTCTCATGAACCCTCTAATCTGAACCTTTTTCCGCTCTCAAACGTTCTGTTCCCATATGTAAATGCCCTCCACATACCTGGGGCTTCTATTCTATACTTCCAACACCACACAATACTTGGAATTAGATTTGATGCACCACGTCAGACTTGGAGGCCACACTTGACCTCCTTAGACTACGCTGTAATGAGCACTTGAACATCATGAAGGTTGTGGCGGAGGAACGCTGTTGGGGTTATACGTTCAAACTCATTTCTTTAATTCCGGGCTCACATCAGGGGTCTCACTGACTACGGGCAACTCCTGTACTTATTTGCATCGCCCTCCCTTCTTTACAGCTCTCTTGAATAAATCATTGGCACTTGGCGCTCAACTCCCTTAGTGTCACTGTACTGTGAACTGGTCTTTGGCCTCATGTCCTCTATCGTGAGGAACGCTGTGAACGTTTTATTCTACGTTTTATTTTTTGTTCGTACTGTCACCCCTAATGTCGGTCGCGTTTCATGACGCCATCGTCGTGTTCCCTTGCATTACAAAGCCTGTAGCCCATTTGACTTTCTTTTCTCTCCCCTTTAGGTATTTTCTGTTATTCCTCCATAGTTTCATTTTTCTCAATAATCACCACATATTTTCATACCGCAACCATTGGAGCTGTTAAAGGAAGTGCTTTAGCACTGTTCGCTGACCTCTGTTCTACAGAGTATCCAGGCGATCTCAGTCTTTACCGATAGTTCTGTAATGGAAGCATCCACTGCCTGTGTTGGGGTTGTTGTCGTTGTTCATCTCTCTCTTAACTTCCCCTTCCAACTTCACTCCCAGCATACTATTGTGCCTGCAGAACTGTTTAATATCCTGCAAAACGTAATTTTTCAACCCGTCACACCACCACCCATGCAGTTATATTCACTGATGGTCCATCCTCCTCTCACTGTCACTTTCCCCCACGCAGTGTGCATCTACAGTGGGTTCCTGCTCACTGAACCATTTCCAGAAATGCCACTGCAGAAGCTGAAACGATTAAGAAAGCTGTTACCTCTTCCTTCCGTATTCATGATCTCCCTTTCTCTCGGATTTTGTTCCCAGTTCTCTTCATCAATCTGGTTGTGGCAAGTCTGGTGAGTTGACGCCCAAGGTCAGCATAGCCTGGATACACACAAACTACTGGCACTCCCGTGGGCCTGGCAGGAGACACCGTCACAATTCTTTGAGTTCCTCTTTGACTTGGCACAGTTTTGTTGAATAAATCCCGACGTAGAATCTGTCCGGTGGATACCCCAATTGCCTTATTGTCATCCTGATGAAACGGTCTAACGCTTCTTTTTTGACTGCCCTCATTACCATGCTTCTCGACACCATCTGATAGTTGGCCTGTGTTCTCTGGGATGCTTATCGCCAACTCTCTCCCTTCTTCTTAGTTTCCCACCTGGAAACCCTTGTGCTGCTGTTGTCATCTTCTATTTTGTTGACGCTTTCACCACCTCCACACGCCGCTTCCACCGAGCATGAGGTCCTACCTACTCCAGGCTGGTCCCGGAACCCCACGGATCAACAAGCCCCGTGAGACAACACTACTTTTAGTGAAAGTTGTAACTCGGCATTATTAATATAGCAAATTGACGCTTAATTGACAGCGCTAACAACCAATTCTACAAGCAACATTCGCTGTTTTATTTTGTATTATCACTGTTTCGAATATGTTCGGAAACCACCCACTGTTCGCGCTAAGAGTTCAGAGTATCTGAAATGGATTTACTGGAGTGGGTGCTATAAACTCGCCAGCAAATTACACAACACTGACAGCTAGTGGAACAATGAAATTATGAATCCTTTGCAACAAGCTCTGCAATTGATGGTTTGTTTGTCCCAAGCAATGATTGCAATCATACTATGAACAACGTAGCCACGTCTGTTACTCACCGTCAGCAAAATCATAATCCACGGTCAATTGGCCATTGGTGTCCCTTTTCCAGAAGAGGCCTGGAAACGTCAGGGCCCTGCGACGACGAATGAGTCGCTCCAACACCGGACTACTCGCACTGCCATCCGATTGGAGACGCCGTTGTAGAACTGATAATTTAGAAGTCTTTGGTTTCGGATCATTCAAGGATTCAAATGTCATTAGAGTTCTCTTAGGCAGTGTAGTTTCTCGAAGCTGAGAAACTGTAAGGCGATAGTCATTCGTAATGCGCCGTTTGTTGATAAGTGCATTTCTAGCAAGAAGCTGCAGTCCGAAGAGATGTGTTTTCTCCAAGGTCTCGTCCTTTGCTGATGCAAATCGTCGGCTCGTCTGAAAATCGAGATACAAAATAACAAGATATGTGATTTGTTTCAATTTTGGCATACGATAAATGTAGAGACGAAAAATGATTTGTAGTCAGAAAATCGCTGTAGAATACGAAATCATTTCGGATACCATGGTGGATATGGTGAGGTTGTTGGATATTATGGGGTAGTCTATATATAATTAATAACACGTACGTTTGCCCCGCGGGTTAAAATTACGTACCATAGAATGATACGTACGTTTGTTTCGCAGGTTAGAAACACGCACTTTTGCCCCGCGGGTGAGAAATACGTGCTCCTAAGTTAGGTTAGGCTAAGTAGGAAGGTTCCAACAATATGCTCGCAACGTAGCCGGCAAATATATCCAGCTGCACGCACTACCCCGCCTCATCAAACTGCACCAGAGTGGGCACCACAGTATACATTTTGATTTCGTACCATACTCGAAAATTTATGCATACGCTCATGGAACTCGAGCTGTCTGATCCATCAGTACCATCCCTAGGGCAACTACAAAAATTGAATATTTAAGCTTAATATTTGTGATACGTTGTATTTTTACCATTGCTTCGTCTGTGCGTATATCAAAGGCGTGCCAATTGGATCTATACAACATATCTACATATACTACGAATAAACGAAGACGTTATTTTGAATTGTGTACAGACCGCGTCGTTTTAACCGAAATACTAGCGAAAAACTAGAGATAAAAAAATAATTAATAATCTTCATCTTCCAAGTTTTAATGTATCCATGATACTTCTCAAATAATTTTCAGTTTACTCCGGTTATGATAAGAATATTGTCTTATTTCAAAAAGAAATTGCCTAATGAAAAGCCTTTCCTTATTATCTTCTACATCTAATGTGAAACCAAGAACTTTAAAACGGTGGTTTCTCTATTCAAAATTAACGACGAGTAGAGTGACCTTCTTAGGAAGGTTTTCGTACCGTATGCTAGATCATCTTACATGGTTGTAGCACTCTCGGTCACGCGTTGCAAAACTGTACAGGTATTAATATTGATTTTTTTTTCAATATAAATGAAAATGGAATGTATTGTAAACTTAGGATTGCCCATGCATTCTGATTGCATCCAGTCTAACATGTTTCTAGCAATGTTTCTGGCGATATTTAGTCGCATCAACGCGTATAATTAGCATATTGTTGGGCCAAATATTTTTAGTGATATTCACCAAACCCTTCACCTGTGAGGAGAGTGGGCAATTATATTAACCTAAAGATTTGACTCTGCATGTAGACTCACGGGTACAGCTGTTGCAAAAATCATTACAGTTATTAACAGTGACAGCAGCCTTAGCCACTGCGAGGGTCTCCCAACACTCGGTGCCATAGTTTACACTGAACTGATGAAGTTCCAGGTGGCAACACCTGGTCGTGGGGGTGGAGACAATTGAACCAACAAAGCCACCTGCAGCAGCCCGAGTAGGCCTCGCCCATTTTTCATCCGATCCACATTAAGCACTATTTTTTGGCCGAGTGTGTTGATAACCTAGTACTCGCACTACCGATACAACGGATTTTCAATAAATAGAGTGTGGTTCCTATATGAATAGGATCAAATATTTTTTAGTTGTACAACCTTTTGATATTGGCTTACTATTTCACCAAAAAACCATTGCCGAAAATTCATTTCCATTCAGACAAATTTAGCTGCATAGCTCACATAACAAGTATTTGTCCTTTAGGCACGGATCATCAGATTAGATGAAGGAAGATTGATTGATTTGGACCTCATTTCCACCAGAGCCATGAAGGAAGAGATCACCAAGGCTCGGGCTTTGACACGAGCCTTGTTTATCTCCCCTGTAGAGCGCAAAGTTCATTGGTAGGTTTGCACTCCAGTATATGACTCGCCTCGGCTTGCTTCGACTTGCCCTGACCTGCCTCGGCTTGCTTCGACTTGCCTCGACTAGCCTTGACTTGCCTCGACTCGCCTTGCTTCGACTTCGAAACGCCTTGACTTGCCTCGACTAGTTTTGATTTGCCTTGCTTTGACTTGTCTCAACGCGCATTGACTCGCCTCTACTCGTCTCTGGATATGGAGTCTTCGGTATTTTGTTGTTGTTTTATAAGTGGATTATTTTTCAAGGGTTTGGGTTATAGACACTCTACGACACTTGTGGGGTTCAGAGCTACAGTGACCTCCATCATTACTTCGTTGACGCTAGTTTTATTTCGTAGTCGTTACATCACTAGAAAATATTTCTCCCACTCTGAGTTAATGAAAGGACTAAACGGTGTTATAACCATTGCATCATAGATTTCATTGCCTATGGGACACCTCTAACTCCTCCTAAATCTTGAAAAATGGTCCTGCAATAAACATACAATGACCTAACAGCAAGACCGAGTTTGTAACAAATGACATCTTCTATATCTATAATAACCACGTCAAACATTGTACCAGGATGTAAGAAGATATATAAAACACTAAAAAAACATGTCACCAAGTTATGCCTGAAATAATGTTCTACATTGCATATACAAACGTATATCCAAATATTCCGATTTTTTATAAAATACCCAATACCATGCATCGAAGATGTAAACTGTACAGAGAACATACAAAGCTGAAAGGCACATACTAAAACTCTCGAGTTTAACAAAGCAGGAAGATCAATTCTCTACCATACCCAAAACATACATTAAAAACCGTGACGAACGAGAAAAAAACATGTAATCAACCAAACAACCGACGTGAATATGAAACCAGGACATGCGAGCAACATACACTGAAACCTAAAGTAAATGGTGTGGAATACTTCTACACAAACACGCTATAGTATATACCAAATCTGATGAAATTACTCTCAAACTATGTCCAAAATAGGTTTAAATCAGCATTTCTTTAACTAAAGTAACCACGGCTTAATCGTAACTGAATGTTATATACAGATATAAAATACCAAAATGATGCAATAACCGCCAAATTATGCCTGAGCTAGTGTGCTACATAGACGATGCAAACCTAAACTATCCTAAAATTCCTATAACTGTATGAGATAACTATTCAAAGTTCGAAAAAACACTACAAATTTAACATATATCAAACGATCATTACTAAGTATACATAACACAATATAATAACTTAAAATAAATCCATATTGTTCAGGTAAAATTGCTATGGGAACACCGCGCAATGGAACACCGATATATCTGCTTCAAACCTGGATAATGCGTTATGGGGTAGATAGATTCTCGTAACAGAGCTGCTACTGCAACAATCCAAAATACAAACATCAACCCGCCAACTGCCAGACAAATAAACCGTACTATTCCTATAGATATTAAATACATATGAAATAGATAGATGGAAAAGACACAAAAACGTTGCCTAAAAGTCAATATCAGGCTGGTACCAAGCATCCAACCGCTATGAATCCCCACAAAACAACCTTCGAATGAGTCAATTATACCCCTTATTAGATAAGAATACGAACATATATGTACATAAAAAATATACAGAATTAAAATCCACACCTAAATATATTACAAAATACTCACTTAAAACATAGAAATAATGACAAATCGGTCATGGAAAAAATACAATTGAAATAACAGATACGAGCAAACTCACCAAATTTGCCAAAGCACATCCAACTTTTTGCCTAAGGGATCTCTACACCTCACCCTTCCAGAAATTTGGTAAAACAATATTTCTACCAGAACCGAATAAATATATATATAACGAGCAACAGATAGTGACCAATTATACCCCAATACAGCCATCTAAAGAATAAAAAACATATGTAAATACAATATATATCATAATAAAAAAAGATAGAAAATGTTCAAAACATAACGACTTGCTAATCTAGCCCGCAAGCCTGGCATCCAGCCCGCCGCTCCCCTTCTGCTCCCCCCGTCCGTTAGCTGACACGCGTCAAACCAGTTCGCGCCCCTATTAACTACTATCTGTCGCGGCGCAGCGCGAGAGTTGAAGTCGTAAGCAATAGACTTGATTGTTCGAGCATTCAATGTTGCTTGCGATTATTGATTTCAATTCGAGGTACAGTATAGACGGTACTAGTGATTTTCATGACCCGCAATGATTTTTATAATTTTGAACTGCGATTTCATTAGTTCAAATCATTTTAAGAACTTTTTCACGGATGCCAAAATTGAAGCAATTTGGATTCGATAAATTGCAGTAAGATTAAATTGGATGAATTCGAGTAGGCTGCAAGGCTCATTACTAGCAGCAAAATGAGCAATATCAATATAAATCGATTGATAACTACATTAGATATTCACCAGAGCCTTTACTGCAATCATGAACGGGTCGCACGCATGTACGCATATCGTTAAATCTGTTTTTTTTTCCATAAATATAGTATAGTGATTGGAACGACAGATATCAATATTGCAAATAAAGAAAAATCGTCATAACTCTAGCACATACGATTACCGACTGCCCTATACCTAATCAGATGCGAATATCTAAGAAGCAATACAAACTAATGGACATGACGTAATAAACAAAGAAATACTAGATTATTTCTACATTGATTTTTGGTTGTAATTAGAGGTTTAAAATGTTCTGGAGAGAGTAAGTTCATTCCGTACGCATAGCATTAGAAATGAAATGGGTCATGGCGAGTATCTCCTAGTCCTAACCCAGCTATCACTTCTTCGGTATAGGCGGGGTACCTAGCGTAACTTGTTAACTTACTAAATTAAAGATGATATCAAGCTTTGCGTAGAGGCAGTATCATAACCAATAAGGACAAGTGAGTTTTGAAACACCATCGCATACTGTTCTTCGCATCTAAGCTCCAGAGTTTACAAGTTTCCAGGGTATAGAAGCTTCTTTTTTTTGCTGTATCAAAATAAGAGCCGGTCACCACTTTAAGCAGAATATGGCTTCGAGACATAATATCGTCTCGTGAATGTTAAAGTTTTCCTCTTGAGAGATCGACTACCATACCTTTAGAGCAAGAGCATTAAGGCACTCAGAGGGATACCCCCTGGGGGTATCCCAGGTTCACTCGCTTTCCCGCGGCGTCCTCGTTAAACACCAAAATTTAATTTGTCCCTTTATTTAAATAAGTTCTGATTGGAAAGATCCCTCCACAGTCCCCCTCCTTTCAGTTTGTGGTTACATACCCCCCTTGATGCACAAAGCGGTAAGCCCCCTACTGACACCGGGGTTTTGTATTTAGAATCGAAACAAATATAAAATTTAAAAAGCGGTAAAAAAATCATACAAAAACGCTTATATAAAATAAAAAAATATTATGCTCTAAGATTATTTGTAAGATTAATTTTAGGTCAAGAAGGTATGTAAATATACTTATAAACATTACAAAAATTTATATGTAAAGCAGGATCCACCTTCAGTCACCCAGAACCCAGAGTTGAAACCGGGGATCAAATTATGGTCTAGACCAAGTCTTTTTGCAGAGGGGCTGGCGCCTCCTCTACAGTGTCTTACGCAAAAACTATCAACGCCAAGGAACGTTAACCTCCTCAGAACTTTATCATCGACAGGAGACCTGAACCAGGCCGTAGACAATTGCAACGATGCGCGCTTCTCGAAGACAACAACGAATATGCTCAAACTACACAAGACTTTTAGCAACCTATACAAAATGATGCCCTTCCCGAGCTGGAGACTGAGAGCTACTCAGCGCCTTCCAATAAAATTGATGAAAATTTCACTGAACTCAAAAACGGTCTTGCAACTACAGGAGTTGATTAAAAGGATAGAAGCCAAGGAATCCGCGACCTGCGCGTGTGCCTCCGCCTCTAACCGCACTGATTGACAACATCATTCTCCCCCTAACCGAAACTCTTCACGCCCGAACGCCAAAGAATGCAAAGAAGAGGCAATACTCTAGATTTGATGACCACAACCTGTTCAACAATAGCTCTAAATTTCTTGAACACCTGAAGATGACTTTTGATGCCACAGACAGACCGGATATATGTCCATTTACACTGCAAGATAAACTGGGCTCCATTACTGGCCGTCCAATTCTCAATACCACCGCCAGCGGTGACGATATCTTGACCCTTAAAGTAGACACAAAACTCCAAAGTAGAACTATACTCTCCAAAAACAGAATATGCAAAAAGCCTTGCAAAATCATACCACCCTCAACTTTTTCCACGAGTTCAGGTCTGATTTACATTGAGAACCTCCCGAGCAAGCAAGCCGATGAGTTCATCACCGGACTCGTTCAATCCGAGCGCGGCGTAGTTGAAGCGAAAATGGCACCAAAAATCCCACCAAGAAGAAACACCACCACGGCCCTCCTGCTTAAATTCAGCTGCCTCACTCCACATACCTACATAGACATACTTTTTCTGATGCCAAAACCAAGGTTACACCCTTTGAAAGGCTTTCGATGCGAAGTTAAAAATGCCAGACATCCGGACAAACGGGAAGATCCCCAGTCATGTCTATCCGTAGAACCGCACTGCTTCTACTGCAAACTAAACGTCCACCCTACGGGACACAGGAACTGCCCCAAGGATAGAATTGATCCTTCAATACCAGATAGACCCCAAGGTCGGGCGATGAGAGGCAGCAGCCTCGCTGCGCTCCACCCAGGCTGACCCTCCCACCGAGGAGAGAAGATGAGCATCATTCCCTACCCTACGCTTGGTGATAGCGGTGCGAACCAAGTCGCTCCCTCAACGAATCCATTCACTATGATAAACTCATTCTCCAAACAACTAGGAGGTAGACCGAAAACTATCCAACGACAGGGAAAGGAGTATCTGGCCCACGTCGTAAAACTCGAGCAAAGTAACGCCATACAAAAAATTACCCACATAGACAAACACAGAGTAACAGTCGAAATATACCCGTTTATCAACGTTACAAGAGGAATTATATACATCTCCAATTACACCCTCACAACTG
>SDVV010008371.1:0-17238 GCA_016164225.1 Gammarus roeselii | reverse complement strand
CAATCCAATCCAATCCAATCCAATCCAATCCAATCCAATCCAATCCAATCCAATCCAATCCAATCCAATCTAATCTAATCTAATCTAATCTAATCTAATCTAATCTAATCTAATCTAATCTAATCTAATCTAATCTAATCTAATCTAATCTAATCTAATCTTGTCTTTCTGCCGTGTAATGTCAGTGTATGAGCCTCGTACACTGAAAAATCAGCCACCCAGAAACATTGGCGGTGAGTTGCTACTCCGTACACAACTATAGTCAAGATTACACGGCGATGAGTGGCGGGAGCGGAGAGATGCTATACTCCGCGTATAACTTTGACCAAGATTACACGGCGGTGAGAGGCGGGAGCGGAGAGATGCTATACTCCGTGCAGAACTTTGACCAAGATTACACGGCGGTGAGTGGCGGGAGCGGAGAGATGCTATACTCCGTGCATAACTTTGACCAAGATTACACGGCGGTGAGTGGCGGGAGCGGAGAGATGCTATACTCCGTGCATAACTTTGACCAAGATTACACGGCGGTGAGTGATAGGAGCGGAGAGATGCTATACTGCGTGTATAACTTTGAACAAGATTACACGGCGGTGAGTGGCGGGAGCGGAGGGATGCTATACTCCGTGCATAACTTTGACCAAGATTACACGGCGGTGAGTGGCGGGAGCGGAGAGATACTATACTCCGTGCACAACTGTTACCAGTATTGCTGCAAAATGTTTTCACCAACCCGAAACGTTTTCATTCACTACGTAACTGATAGATATACCCTTCATAGATGATACAACTGCAACAATAATAATAAGATAATAAACCTTCCTTATAATTTCACATCTATTGTTTGAGGGTAATATCGTAATTTTCTACGTCCTACTGTTTGGAATCTTAAATATAGTATGCGTCCTACTGTTTGGAATCTTAAATATAGTATGCGTCCTACTGTTTGGAATATAAATATAGTATGCGGAATCCTCATCCGCATACTATATTTATATTCGCATCTTTGAATTTTATATTGTTATATCCACATGCGCATGCGCATCCGTGAATGCCACGTTTTCCATCAGACTATCATTAACATATTTGTATTCATCTGCGAGTCTTATTTTATCATGCTACAATCTTCATTGTGTAGCGCCGAATGATTGCATCATAAAAAAAGTTTTTTTTCCTAATTTTCTGGAAAATGGTCCTTCAGAACAGAGCATTCAATTATCAGGACTAAGAAGGTCTCATTAATGCGTCTAAAAAGGCTCGTTGTCATTTTTATAGGAGCCAAATGAAGGCATTGGCTCCGTTGATCGGCCGAAAAATGGAAGGGTACCTAAAATATATGAAAGCTGAGGTTCCCGCTGTAAAGAGAAGCCGAGAAGGGGGGAACCGAGAAGCAGGTAAGAAGTGGAAGGATAATAACCCGAGGTTCTCATTACAAGGATAAACCGTGAAGAGGGAAACCAAGAAGTGGGTAAGAAGAGGAGTGATAATGCGATTGATTTGACACATACATTAACATGAAGTTGACAAAGAGATTTTCGTGAAGGAACTGAATTACTGTTCAAGAATTTTTTCACGAACACAGTTCAAAGGCAACGAGAATGAATATCCCAGACTGTCAAATATTTCCTGTAGGTGAGCTTAAGCACTATTCAACTCATTGCGAATAAATTTTACCTGCACGGTATTAAATAATGCAAATTTGACGCACCTTCCAAATCAATATGGCAGACCAATTTGTCCTACTGTGCTAGGACTCTGTAAAGCCATATTTATAAACAAATCACAGAACTCATTTAACTTATCGGGTCACAACCCATTTACAAACAAATTTATGATAAATGATGGAGTGGCTCAGTCATTTATTTATATTTAAAAACGGCTGACTGTTGTTCTTAAATCTCTGTTTAGGGACAACAGTTGTAAACCTCTAAAATCATGAGTAATGATGGAGCGGCATGTTTATAGAAAAAACATTGTTACTGTTGTCCTTAAATCTCCTTTGACAATGAGATTAAGCAATCGGAATGATTTCCAAAATTCCTGGTACCCTACTTGATTCCTGGTACCCTACGTGATTCCTGGTACCCTACGTGATTCCTGGTACCCTAGGTGATTCTATTATTAGCAACAACACCCCTTCTAAGCAATGTTCAGCAAATGCAATCCCCTAACAGCCAGTCATCAACCTTGTGGACCAGAACGAGGTGAAACCAATCAAAAATAGTTATAAAAATAGTTGCAGCACTGGCTGTTATGACATCTTAACCATGTAATTAAAGCTATTTATGGGTTCATTGTAGCTCTCTTGACCCAGCTCATCAATAAGTCACTTCAGCAGGGATTATTCCCAATGCACTCAAAACCGCTAAAATATTAGTCTAATTCATACAGTTATAAGCGAATCTGACGTGAAAAAACATCGCCCAATATCAGTTCTGTCCGTCATTATCATTATTACTGGTGAATTTAAGGGGTAATTAAGTAGGAAATGTTGTTACTGGCACAACTCACGCTCATGAAATCAATAAATTTTTACATTTTTAAAATCCTTCCAATGCGACGTCATCTCGGGAATCATGTTTTTCTTTTTCTAATTTTAGATCACAGAAACGTAGTTTGAAATTTATAATTTATCCCACAAATAATAAACTAGTTACCAGTTACCCCAGTTTCAATGAAGCCTGACCACAACTTCAAAGCAGCACATTAATTGTTTGTAAACATTGCAGCCACAATTTCAATGCAGCCTGACCAAAATTTCAATGCATCATGATTCCAATTTCAATGCAGCATGACCCCAATTTCAATGCAGCATGATTTCAATTTCAATGCAGCATGACCCCAATTTCAATGCAGCATGATTCCAATTTCAATGCAGCATGACCCCAATTTCAATGCAGCATAACCCCAATTTCAATGCAGCATGACCCCAATTTCAATGCTGCACGACCCTAATTTCACTTCAGCATATGGACAAGACGAGACGCCGGACAGATTCAACAGAGGTACTGAGAGTGTAATTGATATTTATAGCTGATATTGAGGGTTCAGTAATTTGTTTAAAAGACCTGCAGTACAGGCTGTACTAATCGTAAGTTCAAATACATGCACAGCACGTTTAGAATTGAAACCTGTTGTTCAAAAGGGAAAACGGTTGTTCACTAGATGAAACAAGTGTTAACAAGGGAGAACGGTTGTTCACTATGTGAAACAAGTGTTAACAAGGGAGAACTGTTGTTCACTAGGTGAAACAGGTTTTAGCAAGGGAGAGCGGTTGTTCACTAGGTGAAACAGGTGTTAACCAGGGAGAACGGTTGTTCACTAGGTGAAACAGGTGTTAACAAGGGAGAACGGTTGTTCACTAGGTGAAACAGGTGTTAGCAAGGGAGAGCGGTTGTTCACTAGGTGAAACAGGTGTTAACAAGGAAGAACGGTTGTTCACTAGGTAAAACAGGTGTTAACAAGGATAAACGGTTGTTCACTAGGTGAAACAGGTGTTAACTAGGGAGAACGGTTGTTCACAAGGGAAAACGATTGCTAGTATTGACCAGCATGCACAGCAGTAACATTGTTTACAAACATTTAATGTGCACCCCATATAATCCATCCAAGCAAGTAATCGACATTTCCAATCAGGGTGAGTTCGATCGAAGACCTAAAAAAAAGTGCAAATCCTTAGTAGCTTATGGATAACATTGAGTTTGCACTCAAGTTGCTGTACACTATTTGCTCTGAGTATTGAAACTTGAAAAAATCTTTTGTTCATATGAGCAAGTGCAAACAATCCTTGGTTCATATGAGCAAGTACAAACAATCTTTGGTTCATTTGAGCAAGAGCAAACAATCTTTGGTTCATACTGTATGAGCATAAGCAAACAATCTTTGGTTCATATAAGCAGGAGCAAACAATCTTTGGTTCATATGAGCATGAGCAAACAATCTTTACTTCACAAGAGCAAGAGCAAACAATCTTTGGTTCATATGAGCAAGAGCTCATAAACAGTGTCAAATTGAAGCAATTTAGGCTCTGGTGTCCTACAATCCTTATTTCATCCCTGCTGTGCGGTCGCTAAACTTTCCTAAGAAAAATTACTCTTCCATCGTCCTGCTTCCCCCCCCCCCCATCCATCAACTTGTCGTATACACCCCCACTCCACCTCAACCCTCCATCCGTTGCGGCCCGAGTCAAAGAAGCCACTGTTAACCGAGCACTAATTGCCTCCAACATTTTCTGTCCCTTTTGGGTCTGTCTCCACGCCTCGGGGCTCAAAAAGATTTCATTTTGCAGTCCTGAACTGCGTATGAAATGATGGAATGTAAACGCAGTGGAGTGGATTGACATTAAAGGGCCACGGGGTTTGCGTCCCTCCCTTCTGCCACATAGAATCGATGTCAACACCGTATAACTCAGCTAATAGAATTATCAAGGACAAAATAGTATCAACGAAATTTTATATCTCCAATATCTGCGGTTACTTTACCTAACAGGACATCTATTTCAGGAAATTTACATGGTTTGCCGAACAACAGTATACCAGGAAGATGGGACAACGAAACAGATTACCAGGAAGGTTGGCCGACGAAACTGATTACCGGGAAGGTGGGCTACAACGGAACAGATTACTAGTAAGGTGGCCAACGAAACAGATTAACAGTAAGGTGGGCCAACGAAACAGATTACCGGGAAGGTGGGCCAACGAAACAGATTACCAGTAAGGTGGGCCAACGGAACAGATTACCAGTAAGGTGGGCCAACGAAACAGATTACCAGTAAGGCGGGCCAACGAAGCAGATTACCGGGAAGCTGGGCCAACAAAACAGATTTTCAGTGAGGAGGCCAACAAAAAAATAGCAGGAAAGTGGGCCAATAAAACAAATTACCAGAAAGGTTGGTCAACAAAACAGATTACCAGAAAGGTGGGTCAACGAAACATTACCGGAAAGGTGGGAAGACGAAAAGATGCAATTTCCAGCCTGGCTGCGAAAACTTTCCCAGAGTGCCTGCATAATATATAGAGCCCGCGCCGTAGAGAACGACATTTGGAACTCCGTATTCGTGACAACATCCATAAAACAGAACCCGAATGTGCTTCTGCTAGTGAACGTTTCTTGAATGAAGTTTTCTTTATGGTCATCGTAGCCCCTCGAATACGGCACAGGACTCATACATTAGATTTTTTTGGTCAATTTTTTGTTCCGCCAAACCTGACCAGCATTTAACAGCTCCACGATGCTCTTTCAACAATCGTCAACGGATGGCTCGGCCTTTGAAGGAGTTTAACGAGTAAACGACCACAATTAGCCGCTCATGTCGTTGTTTGGAGAAGCGCGAGCACCTCAGGGCAGCAACGCCGGTCTCAGGATCTTGCACGACTGTGGAAATGCCTAACAGAACACAGGACCTGGTTTAGTTACTCTTTCATGACGGGTTCCTTACAACTGTCCCGGTAAAGAGAGCTCTCCGTACGACGCAATTTGGTTCAATCCCTTCAGTGTCTGCCAAATGCTTCTTCCTTGCATAGGGCCGGTCGGGTATGGCATACAGAGAGGCTCATGAATCATTCAAGGCAGGAATATACAACAAACTGGACGTGAAAGGTAAAAGTTAGAGGTACTCAGGGACCTTGCGCGAGAAATGGGACCAATATGAAGACACTCTGCCAGATGACTTCTGTTCAGAATGACAAGAAAAAATCGTAAGACATTCCAAAACTTGTTGTTTACGTGGGAGATTATTCATCATTGCATATTTCTTTGCAAATAAAATTATACTGACCTTGGGAAGGGAGAATGCTAGTGACGATGTTTAACAAGGTAGAGTAATAATAATAATAATAATAATAATAATAATAATAATAATAATAATAGTAATGGTAATGATAATAATAATAATAATAATAATAATAATAATAATAATAATAGTAATGATGATGATAGTAAAAATATTAGTCTTTATTGAAGCACACTATGATACAAAAATGATTACAGAGAAAGAAGTTTGACTGAGCAATCCTACCAATACATTCAAAATACGCACTAGAATACCATCTATGGAGACAAGACAGTGTAGGGCCACACGACAGAGTAAAGTCTTATGAGAAAACACACTCAATGATTTGGAATAATAATGAGAACTTTGATTAAAAATAAATTTCCTCAGTGGCAATTTCATCAATCACGCAATTGATGGCTACTGACAGACAACAACTGATGGCTACTGACAGACTACAATTGATGGCTACTGACAGACAACAACTGATGGCTACTGACAGACTACAATTGATGGCTACTGACAGACAACAACTGATGGCTACTGACAGACTACAATTGATGGCTACTGACAGACAACAACTGATGGCTACTGACAGACTACAATTGATGGCAACTGACAGACAACAATTGATGGCTACTGGCAGACTACAATTGATGACTACTGACAGACTACAATTCATAACTACTGACTGACAATAATTGATGACTTCTGGCAGACAACAATTGATGACTACTGACAGACTACAATTGATGGCTACTGACAGACTACAATTGATGTCTATTGACAGACTACAATTGATGGCTACTGACAGACTACAATTGATGGCTACTGACAGACTACAATTGATGGCTACTGACAGACTATCCTCTTCGTATACTTCGGTAATCATTATCTCCTCCCACGATAACCTGAACTGCATGACCATATCCCAATTAGAAGTGTTATAAACTCAGAATTACATATAGAATGTTTTTTGAATTCTTTTATACGATCCGTTCCATCATACCTCGTCGTCTTTTTTGTAAATCATTAACCTGACGTTCATTCGACCCTATCGTACAAGCATTGTAAGCCATGAACATGGTTTGCTCTTAACCAGTTTCCCTGTGTACCACGAAGGCGAAAGAGCGCACGCACATGTATCCGAAGGCCCGCTGCAGCAGATGCCAAATTCCGGAAACTTTGCCCAGAGAGTTGTCAAAACAAAGTTTCTACAGTTGTTTTAACTGTAGGAACTTTGTACCTCAGACTGGCTCCATGAAATATCAACCAAATGAACTTCTTCGTGGTTACGTTTTTTAGACAATTTATTTATGGTCTGTAAAGCACCTCGAACAGATGCAGTAGTCGTATAAGAAAAACATTGGGCAAGTGCTTTCTGCCACTCGAACAAACGACTGATAGTTTAATAGTTCTAGTCTCAGTGGATACCAAACTCGAAAGTGAACTAAATTTTGTGCTATCGGAATTTTGTTGTCCTTTTATATTCCTATAATCGGGTCACATAATCACGAGCGGCACACTTGTTCATTTTTTGTGTTACGATATTAACTCATTATATCTCTACATGCTATTAAATCACTCTATCTCTAAACGCTATTAACTCACTCTATCTCTACACGCTATTAAATCACTCTATCTTTAAACGCTATTAACTCACTCTATCTCTATACGCTATTAAATCACTCTATCTCTACACGCTATTAACTCACTCTATCTCTACACGCTATTAACTCACTCTATCTCTACACACTATTAACTCATTCTATCTCTACACGCTATTAACTCACTCTATCTCTATCTCTACACGCTATTAACTCACTCTATCTCTACACGCTATTAACTCACTCTATCTCTACTGGCTATTAACTCACTCTATCACAATACGCTATTAACTCACTCTATCTCTACACGCTATTAACTCACTCTATCTCTATCTCTACACGATATTAACTCACTCTATCTCTTCACGCTATCAACTCACTCTATCTCTACACGCTATTAACTCACTTTATCTATACACGCTATTAACTCACTCTATCTCTACACGCTATTAACTCACTCTATCTCTACACGCTATTAACTCACTCTATCTCTACACGCTATTAACTCACTTTATCTCTACACGCTATTAACTTACTCTATCTCTACACGCTATTAACTCACTCTATCTCTGCACGCTATTAACTCACTCTATCTCTATCTCTACACGATATTAACTCACTCTATCTCTACACGCTATTAACTCACTCTATCTCTACTCGCTATTAACTCACTCTATCTCTACACGCTATTAACTCACTCTATCTCTACACGCTATTAACTCACTCTATCTCTATCTCTACACGATATTAACTCACTCTATCTCTACACGCTATTAACTCACTCTATCTCTACACGCTATTAACTCACTCTATCTTTACACGCTATTAACTCACTCTATCTCTACACGCTGTGAACTCACTCTATCTCTGTACGCTATTAACTCACTCTATCTCTACACGCTATTAACTCACTCTATCTCTAAGCGGTATTAACTCACTCTATCACTACACGCTATCAACTCATCCTTTCTCTACACGCTATCAACTCACTCTATCTCTACACGCTATTAACTCAATCTCTACACGCTATTAACTCACTCTATCTCTACACGCTATTAACTCACTCTATCTCTACACGCTATTAACTCACTCTATCTCTACACGCTATTAACTCACTCTATCTCTACACGATATTAACTCACTCTATCTCTACACGCTATTAACTCACTCTATCTCTACACGCTATTAACTCACTCTATCTCTACACGCTATTAACTCCCTCTATCTCTACACGCTATTAACTCACTCTATCTCTACACGCTATGAACTCACTCTATCTCTACACGCTATTCTTTATCTTAAGGATTATATGATGAGTATTGAATGTTATGAGTGGGTCTACAGGGAGTATCCAACTTTTCATTCATCTCAACGATCCATTTACTCCACAGATATGGACATTATTTTATATTAAAGATATCTATAAATGGATAGTATTTCCTTAAGTAATAACGCGCAGGAAGGACTTTATGATCCTTGTCTGACGAAAACTTGTGGGTCGAAGAAGATAAGATTCCTTGGTTAAAGTTTGTATAATTTAGCATGCATTCAACGTATCAAATTTAAATTAACATTATGGGATATGAACACCAACTGAACAGAACAGAACAATATGATGAATGCTACGAGCTGTAGACCTCTAGTAAACAGCACTCGGTGGCTACTCTGTTTCCTGCGACAAGTACACGTTTTTGAGCAGGAACGATTGAGCTGTTAGAAGTGTCTTTTAGGTAGCACAAGCACCGTAGATCAGTCCCAACAGTTTCATATGCCCCACAAGAGAGGATACCCCAGACAAACGTCGGTTATCTTTCAAGCAGAGCAAACACCTCGGATCTGTAGAAACCGTCGATCTGTTTCAGCAGGCCACTCAACCACGGCCCTTGCTCGTTCCAAATGGCACAGTAACGAGCACTCCCCATGCGACACAATTCGCTTCAATCCTTTCAGTGCCAGCCAGAGGCGCCTTCCTTGCATTGGGCCACTCAGTGTCGGCATACAGAGAGACTCATGAATCATTCAAGGCCGGAGGACACAAATAGCCGGACGTGAAAAGTAAAAGTTGTTGTTTCTCATATGGGAGACGTTTCTCATGAGAAACGTTTCGCATATGCGGGCACACACCGAGATGACGGATATTTGGAACGACCATGGGAGAATTTCATGCGGAACCCTGTAGTTAGCTGGTTTCAGGAGGAGTTTTTCATCCCTGGCAGTCTGGCGATAAGTACAATTATACTGACTTTGCATGGCAGGAAAACTTGTACGAAAGTGTAGCACCAACAAGAAAGAAATGATATAACGTGCTCAAGTGATTATGATAAAATAGCCCATTTTCTCTGTTCAAATTTCCTTGAACAAGGTTTAGCTGCAAGCCTCTCAGATTACTGTGGTTACCTTTTTCATCTCAGTTTTTTAAGAATTTCTTTTGTGTGGTGAGGATCTTCTGTTACTAACGAAGCACTGGAAAGAAACACCTACCTTAGTTCAACGCAAATGATAGAAAGTCTGACATTATTGCTGTGCGTTGGTGATGATGTAAGGCTACCGGATATGACAATTTTTTCTAAAAAAATTGAAACAAGAAATGTGGGGAGGCAGTGAATGCGTTCAAAACTGAGAAAACGTTTGGATTGGATGGCGTGGCCGGTGAAAACAGGGAGAAGGATGGTGTAACAGGGATTGAATGCATAGCGAGTTGTACAGAAGGATGGTGTAACAGGGATTTAATGCATAGCGAGTTATGGAGAAGGATGGAGTAACAGGGATTTAATGCATAGCGAGTTTTGGAGAAGGATGGTGTAACAGGGATTGAATGCAAAGCGAGTTATGGAGAAGGATGGTGTAACAAGGATTTAATGCATAGCGAGTTATGGAGAAGGATGGTGTAACGGGATTGTATGCATAGCGAGTTGTGGAGAAGGATGGTCTAACGGGGATTGAATGCATAGCGAGTTATGGAGAAGGATGGTCTAACGGGGATTTAATGCATAGCGAGTTATGGAGAGGAATGGTGTAACGGGGATTGAATGCATAGCGAGTTTATTAAACAATCGATTTGTCTCAGATGTGGTGCCGATTGACTGGCACAGGTCGTGTCTTATTCCATTATGGAGTAAACAAAAAACTATAAATAGAGAGGTCGTTGTCGGTCCCGCATTGAGGGTAAGTTATTAAGGAGAGACAAGATGAAGAATCGCGCATGAAGACAACAAACAGCTGAGTTCCGCATGCAATACCTTTTAGAGAGCTCTGACAGCAGGTCATATCGAAAAGTGACTTAATTGGCCACGTTTCCTACAAAGGTATTTGATATCTAAAATTTGCCGGGCAACTTAAACCTTTTACAACAAGTTTGGTGAGCCTTCCCGTTTTGTATGTTCCATAACCTACTCTGCATGCCATCACAGAGCAGCCAATGCTAGGGAAGCGCATCTGGCTGCCACTGGAGGGATTGAACAGTTTCGTCGCATGAGATCGCTTTGTATTCAAAGGGGAAAGCGAGACGGGCAAGTCTCGGGTCATATAGCCTCTGTTGTATGCGACGGGTGGTTCCAACAAAAAAGATTGTGCGGCTTGAAAACCTCCATTATTTAAGGAAAGATAGGACTGGGTAGCTGTATATTGACTAAAAACATAGTACCCACAGTTGGAGAGCAGATTCATACTGATGATTCTGATATTTGGTGTTGGTGAAACTTGAAAGACAGCCTACATTTCACCAAAGGAACTGAACCAGTGGCCGGTTTAGAGTATACCCTGTTGTACCCAATACTCTTAATAACGATTGTTGTCTAACGTAAGTTTGGCCTTAAAAGACACGCTCCATTTACATTAGGCCGGCGGTCTTGTCGCTAAGACGTGTTCTTTTTAAGTGCCTTCATCGAGCGTAATTTCCATTGAGTACTGTTTAAATGGCATGGCTGTGCTAATGAATGCTATGGTCAAGTGTGATATCCAACTTATCTCAATAGATTGAACCGGCACTAGTTTGGTCGCTCGGAGAACAGTTGATGTTTGAACTCCGATTAGAGAGTCTACACTGACCGTACACAAGGTGCTACACTGACCCTACACAAGGTGCTACACTGACCGTACACAAGGTGCTACACTAACCGTACACAAATATGAATCCTACACAAGAATGCAAGCCTACCAATGTATATTAGACCTATGCTGTATGCAGGTTGTCAGGTGTGCGATGTCTCCACGGTTGTTGTGCTTCTCTGTGATTGACATCATGGAAACTCCCGGTGCAAAGGTCTCGGAACTCCACCGGAAGAGTATCGCCAACTTAGGCCTACGCTCCAAATCAAAACAAGCGTCCTACTGTCTTTCTGATGTACATGCCTACTGGCTAAAAGTAAATCCTATTACATGCGTTCAGATACATATATGTACTTCAAGAACCAGTTTACATTGACATCGTATAAACTCCCTACAGAACATGACGAATTATTCTCCTAACACTGATCCCTGGCAGGCTGCTGGGAGGATCTTTTTAATTGGCCAGTGATGCTCACCAACGTTCGGTGAAAATGTAACGCGGCCAGTGATGCTCACCAACGCTCGTTGATGATGTAACGCGGCCAGTGATGCTCACCAACGCTCGGTGATGATGTAACGCGGCCAATGATGCTCACCAATGCCTGATGATGATCTAACGCGGCCAATGATGCTCACAAACGCTCGGTGATGATGTAACGCGGCCAGTGATGCTCACCAACGCTCGGTGATGATGTAACGCGGCCAATGATGCTCACCAATGCTCGGTGATGATGTAACGCTGCCAATGATGCTCACCAATGCTCGGTGATGATGTAACGCGGTCAATGATGATCACCAACGCTCGTCGATGATGTACCGCAGTCAATGATGCTCACCAACGCTCGGTGATGATGTAACGCGGCCAGTGATGCTTACCCATGCTCGTTGATGATGTAACGCGGCCAGTGATGCTCACCAATGCTCGTTGATGATGTAACGCGGTCAGTGATGCTCACCAACGTTAGTTGATGATGTAACGCGGTCAATGAGGCTCACCAACGCTCGGTGATAATGTAACGCTGCCAATGGTCCTCATCAACGCTCGGTAATGATGTAATGCTGCCAATGATGCTCACCAACGCTCGGTGATGATGTAACACTGACAATGATGCTCACCAACGCTCGGTGATGATGTAATGCGGCCAGTGATGCTCACCAATGTTCGATGATGATGTAACGCGGTCAGTGATGCTCACCAACGCTCGGTAATGATGTAATGCTGCCAATGATGCTCACCAACGCTCGGTGATGATGTAACGCTGACAATGATGCTCACCAACGCTCGGTGATGATGTAATGCGGCCAGTGATGCTCACCAATTCTCGGTGATGATGGGACGCGGCCAGTGATGCTCACCAACGCTCGGTAATGATGTAATGCTGCCAATGATGCTTACCAACGCTCGGTGATGATGTAACGCTGACAATGATGCTCACCAACGCTCGTTGATGATGTAACGCAGCCAATGATGCTCACCAATGCTCGGTGATGATGTAACGCTGCCAGTGATGCTCACCAATGCTCGGTGATGATGTAACGCGGCCAGTGATGCTCACCAACGCTTGCTGTTGATGTAACGCGGCCAGTGATGCTCACCAACGCTCGGTGATGGTGTAACGCTGCCAGTGATGCTCACCAACGCCATTTGTTGTTGTAACGCGTCCAATGATGCAAGTTTGAAAAGCTCGCAGATGACATTTCTGGCGTCCTTCCAGTGACAGTCACGACGGTGTCTCGTGAACAGAGTAACACCGCACTAATTGATTAGATATTAAACGTGTAGGAAAAACTACAGTATCTCGATAACTCTTTATCTAAGCATTTAAGAATGTATAGCATGTGTAGGTGTGATGACAAGTAGACGCTTACTGAAGGATCGCAATCCATCCACGACATGTAAATATTGATACTGGGAGCGGAGAACGCTTTACATGTGGTTAATCAATACATTTACTTCCATAATGTTTGTGTTCAATCAATACATTTACTTCCATAATGTTTGTGTTGAATCACTATATTTACTTCCATAATGTTTGTGTTTAATCAATACATTTATTTACATAATGTTTGTGTTTAATCAATACATTTACTTGCATAATGTTTGTCACACGGATCCTAAATATCGAACTAATTAGGTGTAATGTGAGCAACGTACGCGGTGGGTGCAAAACAATTCAGTTGGGTAAGTTGCACAATGGAACTAATTAACCATTTTTATTACCCTGTTTAACTAAGAAAGAAGTTTTGGGGTTCAGGTAACATCATTGTATACGTGTCGTGACATCCAATATTCATTGTTGACGTTACTATCGTTGAACTCTATGGTTATTTGTTGACGTTACTATCGTTGAACTTTATTGTTATTTGTTGACGTTCCTATCGTTGAACTCTATTGTTATATGTTGTTACTAGTGTTGAACTTTTTTGTTTTTTGATGATACTATCGTTGAACTCTATTGTTATTTGTTGTTTCCATCGTTGAACTCTATTGTTATATGTTGTTACTATTGTTGAACTTTTTTGTTATTTGTTGTTACTATCGTTGAACTCTATTGGGATTTGTTGACGTTACTATCGTTGAACTCTGTTGTTATTTGTTGACGTTGCTATCATTGAACTCTATTGTTATTTGTTGCTACTATCGTTGAACTTTATTGTTATTTGTTGTTACTATCGTTGACCTCTATTGTTATAGGCTGTTACTATCGTTGACCGCTATTGTTACTTGTTGTTACTATCGTTGAACTCTATTGTTATTTGTTGTTACTATCGTTGAACTTTAGTCTTATTTGTTGTTACTATCGTTGAACTCTATTATTATATGCTGTTACTATCGTTGAACTCTATTGTTATTTGTTGACGTTACTATCGTTGAACTCTATTGTTATTTGTTAACGTTGCTATCATTGAACTCTATTGTTATTTGTTGTTACTATCGTTTAACTTTATTGTTATTTGTTGTGACTATTGTTAAACTTTATTGTTATTTGTTGTTACTATTGTTGAACTTTATTGTTATTTGTTGTTTCTATCGTTGAACTCTATATTTATTTGTTGTTACTATCCTTGAACTTTATTGTTATTTGTTGTTATTATCGTTGTCTTCTTATGTTATTTGTTGTTTCTATCGTTGAACTCTATATATATTGTTAGTTGTTGTTACTATTGTTGAACTTTATTGTTATTTTTTTGTTACTATCGTTGAACTCCATTGTTATCCGTTGTTACTTTCGTTGAACTTTATTTCTGTTTTTTGTTACTATCGTTGAACTATATTGTTATTTGTTGTTTCAATCGTTGAACTCTATTGTTATTTGTTGTTAGTAGCGTTGAACTCTATTGTTATCTGTTGTTTCAATCGTTGAACTCGATTGTTATTTGTTGTCACTATCGTTGAACTCTATTGTTATTTGTTGACGTTACTATCATTGAACTCTATTGTTATTTGTTGTTACTATCGTTGAACTCTATTGTTATTTGTTGTTACTATCGTTGAACTCTATTGTTATCTGTTGTTTCAATCGTTGAACTCGATTGTTATTTGTTGTTACTATCGTTGAACTCTATTGCCGTTTGTTTTTATCATTTCCCATGTGATTTTGCCAAGCCCAGCCCGTCAAGCAGCGCAGGTTGGCAAGGGAAACATACAGTTTGAATTGTACGTTGTTATGAGACGATATTGTAGGGATTCTTCTTAATTGCGTTGTTCGTTGGATGAACACTGCCAGTAGGAGTCACTGCCAGTAGGAGTCACTGCCAGTAGGAGTCACTGCCAGTAGGAGTCACTGCCAGTAGGAGTCACTGCCAGTAGGAGTCACTGCCAGTAGGAGTTTCACGAGCATATTTAAACTGACTTCTTTGTTGTTAGTTCTCAATTTCAATTAATGGTAAACAATTGACAGTCAAACTGGCCCATAATCCGACGGAAGGAAACGTTTTGCATTATTCATACACTGCGGGATATCATTTTTTCTAGGCCTCGGTTACAGTTTATGGAGTATGAATGTATTAGATGATGTAGTGTGCTTACTTCACAAGTCGACTGATACTTAATCAATTGGCTTAAAAAGTCCGCCTCACTCGAAATACAAACAAATTCCACCTCGGAAATTGTATTAATTATAGACAATCTATGATTAGAGGAGACAAGCAAAAGGACCAGTATATCGGTTTATGTTTCTCTGAGAAAAATCTCCTGACTTGAATGTATGCAGTGAACACCATTGTACATTCATTCATGCCCTGACTGGATGTACAGGAGTGAATGACTGTATTGTGGCTGCTCACTAAGTGTGCATTCATAAATCCGTTACTTGGAAATAAGCCTTCTATTAGATTATTCTATGCTGCTACAAACAGCATTCTAGTAGATTATTCTATGCTGCTACAACAGCATTCTAGTAGATTACTCTATGGTGCTACAAACAGCATTCAAGTAGATAACTCCATGCTGCTACAAACATCATTCTAGTAGATTACTCTATGCTGCTACAAACAGCATTCTAGTAGATTACTCTATGCTGCTACAAACAGCATTCTAGTAGACTACTCTATGCTGCTACAAACAACTTTCTAGTAAATTACTCTATGCTGCTACAAACAGCATTCTAGTAGATTACTCTATGCTGCTACAAACAAAATTCTAGTAGATTACTCTATGCTGCTACACACAGCAGTTTGCGTTCAGGGAGTGTGCATTAAGAGTGTGCATTAGTGGTCCGTCAGCCTTTATAGGGGTTAATTGTTGCAGCTGATGCGAATTCATTAAATGCTGTGTGACCGGCCTGAAGAGGAGTTCGTTGTATTGAGTTCATATAACTGCGTCCTGACTGTAAATGAGGGTTCACAGGTACGTGAGTAGTTTTGTTCTTCACTAGCAGATATCGTTGTTTCATTATAGACTTTAGACCGCTTAGGGGTGCGATAAATGCATTATCATTTAACATGGTGAGCTTCTATACCTCACGAGGTGTTGTCTCTAGCTCTGTAACACATACATTTTATCTGTATCACGATTGTATAAATATTCTACACCCATAGAGGTACCTGATTCAGGCTCTGGGACGTCTTCTTGAACGCACCTTGAAGTGTGGCATCTTTCAGATAGAAGCAGCTTCTTTACCTCCACGCTCTGTTTGTTGTTTATTTGTCCAGTACCCAGACAACGGAGCTAGTCCTCACTCCCAGCCTCACCCGATCAATGATGTGTGATGTCACCCCGAATGCATACATTGTTGAATATGGGGCTGACGAAATGCTCTGCATATTATCACCGTATATAGCGTGCACGCACTGGCTACACAACAACAGCTGTGTTTAGATGATGCCTCTCGACAGAGACAAGTTTTGAAAGTCCACTAGATTTTGCGCCATCAAAATTCTGTTTACAATTTATATCAGTGAAATAGGGTACATTTAATAACGTGGCAGTCATTTAGAGCGTGAAAAATACTTTAATAGATTTTCCGGAGGGCATTAGTAATCACCATCTGAAGAAATGCGACGAATGACTAGCGTTTTGAAGAAGAAGAATGGAGTTCCACTCTGCTTGTGTGAACGCGTTCTAGTTCTAAGACCACTAGCGCCAGCACTCCGAGCTGGTCTACTTCCATAGAACAGGCGCGTTCTAGTACTAAGACTATTCAGCATCAACACTCCGAGCTGGTCTACTTCCATAGAACAGGCGCGTTCTAGTACTAAGACTATTCAGCATCAACACTCCGAGCTGGTCTACTTCCATAGAACAGGCGCGTTCTAGTACTAAGACTATTCAGCGTCAACACTCCGAGCTGGTCTACTTCCATAGAACAGGCG
>SDVV010008370.1:0-17238 GCA_016164225.1 Gammarus roeselii | reverse complement strand
GGAGGCGAGTGGTCGCAGGCCTAGAGGTAGACCGAAGTTTGGGTGGATGGATGGTCTGAAGCAGGCGTTGGGAAGGAGAGACATGAATGTGGAGGTGGCGAGAGAGCGTGCAATGAACAGGCGTGAGTGGAGAATGATTGTGAATGGTTGATTTTGACGCTGCTCTGATGTGGTTTCCCGCCCTTGGCATCCCGCTGTCGGGATGGTCGTGGGTGGGGGGGGCCCGGCCATTATGACGCAGTGGGGGTAAACCAGTGAAAACGGTCGGGCCCTGCTGCTGACGACGGTTCCTCGCACTGCACTCGGGACCCAGAGTGTAAGTTGAGAGGCTACCGGCCGGACCCTTTAGCACAAAAGGGCTAAGTTGTGTGAGTATGAGGGTGTGAGGTGCGCCTTGCCGTCGGCCACCCCCCTTTCTGGGGGATGCGGCCTATCTGTATCTGCTGTATTATTAAGTGGTGGTTTTTAATTATAACCACTGTGTTGTTGATGCTGTCGAGGTGCCACTATAACCACATCGACGTCGAAGTTCCTGTAGCTCTAGCGACATCTACACTCCCGTAACCACAGTGCCATTATCGCTTGCATCATGTCCACAGGGTATTCGGCCTCAGAGTTACTTCAAGATTGAGGACGAGACCACCAAGTACATCATTGACTGGTGCACCCGCCTCCGCAGCAGTGAGAGGTTTGTAACCACATAGCCAACCAGATCAAATCGCGTATCATTTTAGGTTTAATTTAAAACCATTTACATTTGTGACATACCTATACAACTGTTGCTCAGCAAGGATAGACGTGATCGTCGCTATAGTATGTTTAAACACTTATTTTGTAGTGCCCAATAAAGTAATGATTGACGGCCATCATTTAAATAGTCTGACCATTGCTTCAAAGTTCAGTTGATAGTATCAGGATAGTTCTGACCTCAGCTTTCTTTAGAAAGTGGTGTGAACGGCCACTTTGATATTTACTGCAACCCTGCGGTTTCCGAGAGAGCAATTCAAGATGGCTCATCGCTCTAACGTTTTTTTGTGTGCGAGTCCTTCATTACTTTAATTTATGATCTTTTATTTCACCGTTGTCAGAATACAGGATTGTATAAAGTATGAAGTACTTATTTGATTAGTTTCCCCGAGTTTCTGCCTAGCAGTCGAGTGGACGAAGATATTTTTTACCTGTAAACAAACGACCACCAAGGCTGTGACGACAGAGAAATCAAGCTAGGTGGGCGCTAGGAGCAAGGAGGCTGTGACGTCAGAGCAACCAAGATCATTAAGATCTACATCATAGAAAACGCTAATGTGTTAGAAATAGAGGCATTACTGAAACAAATGAAACTTATTTCGCAAATGTATTCGTGGCGACTTTGATATCAGTGATACTTCATTTATGAAGAGTTTCAATTTTCTGCGAGGCTGAACATATTTTTTGTATTACGTCATGTTGTCCTGCAGACGATCATTGACCATATAGCTATTGTGAGCCATGATTAAATCGGTGGAGGCGGTGGCTTGTTGACTCCTATTACAACCTCTGTTCTCTGTCAGGCCGACCGTGAAGGAGCTGCTCAACAACTACTTCTTCCAAGAGGATCTCGGGGTTGTAGAAGTCGTGGGCAAGGATGACGCGGTAGCTTCCGACGATGACAAGATAACGCTAAGGTAAGCGTGACTTCCTATTAGTGTGATGCTAAGGAAGAGATCAGTGAGGCGTGTCCTTGAAAAGTAATGTCACGTTGCTTCAGATGTGCAGAGCTATAATTAGAAAAACGTTTTTGATGTTCCTATCTCTCTACGTCACTCCGGCAATGCCTCTCAAACATATCATTTCAAAAACATTTAACCTTGTTTTTTCTTCTGTTCTAGACCCTCACCTCACGTCTCAGTGCCGCAGAGCACAGCCTATTACACTCTTCTGTGCACCCATCATTTTTCACTCTTCCTTCACCCTAGATTTCACCTCGATTGTCACTAGTCCTGTCATCTCCTCATCTTATCTCACGGGCTGCACTGAGTCTCGGCCCAGCCGGGCCGTGACTCAGGGCGCCCAATCTTCAGACTCCACACCCACACATCTATCCGCCCCATCCTCAATTTACTTACGGCCTAATTACTTCATTTGCATCGTATGTTTAGTTCAAATTTCCTGTATCATATCGCAAACTTCCTCTTAAATCTCCCATAGTCGTTGCGCACACACGCAAATCTTCACACACGCCTACACACACACTAACCACACACACTGGTCCTGACTTTTCTCCTATCGGATGACTAATAATGATCTAGTTGCGCTCTTTCTTTCATGCCTCCTTTCCCCCCCTAGGCATCTGCTAGGTTCACGGGCCGCATGGAGTCACGACCCAACCGGGGGGGTGAACACCCTTATTTCCCTTCAGACTCTCCTCTTCTTCACCCTCCACTATCTCTCCTTTTCTCCCCCATCCTGATTTGCTTAATTTTTATTTACCTCATTTGCATCTTATGTCTAGTTCACATTTCCTTAAACGTGTCTCAGACTGCTTCTGAACAACTCTCCTACTGGTCGTTGCACACACACAGTGACAACGCACGCACACTCAGACACGCACACTCAAACGGTTCTAACTATTCTCCTTTCGGGTGGCAAATAACATCCAAGTTGCGCTCTTTCTTTCATGCTACCTTTTTTTACGACTATTCCTTCTTCTTCTTTCCATTCTTTTTGTTCCTATTTCCCATGCGTGAAATTCTCCACACCTAGTGTAGATCTCATGCATGGGATCCCCGTTTTGTCTCTTCTTCATCTTCCCCCTCAGCAGGTGTTGGAGCGCGTAGCCCGGCACCTTAAGGACTACTGCGGATCCTTGTGGCTCTGAAGCAAGATAGATAGTGTGTCATTCCTCTTCACTGCTATCCGAGGAGTGCCGGGACCATATGGCCTCAGCACCTTAGGAGTTCCTGTACCTCCTGTGGCACCCGTACATGCCATAGACGTTCGCCGCGTAGAGGAGTTTGACTTTGCGCAGTAGTAAGCCTAACTCGAACATTGAAATGAAATGAACAAAGACTAACTTGATGCAGCAATGTTTGCTAGTTTGACATTCGGCGCCGGAATGACAATGGCTCCAGTGCGCTAGAAAGCCGTGTCACTCTAATCTAATCATGCCTCCTTTTTCTATGTATCTTCCTTTTTGTTTCCTTTCTTGCTGTTCTCACGCGTGAGATTCCATACAGTGAGTATGGATCTCACCCATGGGTTCCACTTTTTCTGTCTTCATCCTCATCCCTCTCAGCAAGTGTTGGGACGCATAGCCTTGAGGACGAGTGCGATTCCTTAACCTCTGGAGCAGGGTATGTTGTGTGTTAATCCTCCTCGCTCACACCCGGGGATTGCTGGGACCATATGGCCTCAGCACCTTAAGAGTTCCTGTACCTCCTGTGACACCCAAACGTACCTACTAATGACGTTCGCCGCGTAAAGGACATTGACTTCACGCAGTAGTAAATCTAACTCTAACATTAGAGGCGAAAAAAATTTGATGAAGCATTGTTTGCTGGGTTGACGTTCAGCGCCAGAAGGACGCTGGCTCTAGCGCGCTAGAAAGCCTTGTCACTCACTCCAATATATGATAAGATGTTTTTAATGACATGCTTTACATAATTTGAATCATTTATGAAGTGCTGCTTTCATAGTGATACTTCAGATTTTCAACTTGATTTTTACTGACTCTTTGAAGCTATAACAAAACTGACTTGTTCTGAACTGGGTCCGCTCGCACTGTTTTACAGGTAACATGCCATCCGTCCGTTTGTAGCTACGTCATTAAATGCAGAATTGGACGGTGTTGTGGAGTACTCAAATTATACGGAGATATTCTTTGAAACTAAATATTGGCCGGACCTTTAAGACAAGTTTGTTTGAGCTTGTGTGTATGAGTGGAGTGTCAGGTGCGCCTTGCCGTCGGCCACCACCCCCCTTTTGAGCATGCTGTCTGAGATTTACAAGCTTCCGTTGAGTGCTGTGATTGAAATAAGTTTTCTTGATCATATTTTTAAACTTTTGAAAAGCTTTTATTTTTTGTGTATCCTACAGCTTTCAAGGCATTATATCGTACAGAGTAGATTCACGCGTTCTGAGGTGGTTGGGGCACACGGTGAGAATTTATGATGGAAGATTGATCAACTGAGTGATGAAAACTGAGGTGGGAAGATGTAGGCCTAGAGGTAGACCGGAGTTTGGGCGAATGGATGGCGTGAATCAGCCGTTGTGAGACATCATTGTGGAGGTAGCGAGAAAACGTGTTATGCATGGGCCTGAGTGGAGAAAGGTTGTGAACGGATATGTTTTAACGCGGCCCTGATGCGCTCTCCCGCTCTTGGCGTCGTGTTGAGAAGCGGGATGAAAGAGGCTGGGGGAGCCCCTGGCAATAATTACGCATCAGGGGTAAACCAACGAAAACTGTCGGGCCCTGCAGCTGACACTGATCTCGGATCTCACTCTTGACACAAAGTTTGTCTTGTGGGGTCCTGGCCAAACTTTTAGCGCGCTATAGGGCTGGGGTTTGGTTAATGTTTGAGGGTATGAGATGAGTGAGGTGCTCCTTGCCATCAGCCACCCCCTTCCTGGTGGTTCGGCCTTGCGGCTCTGTCTGTATAATAATCGATTCGTCTTTGGAAAGATATTGTGAAACTTTATGCTAGCAAACTTTCTGTTGTCACGCGTGTGCGAACAAATCGACGCCTGGTGGAGTTGTTGTTTTCGGAATTCAATCTAAAATCTTATTGTGATAGTAAAATGTTGCCGATTTACTTCATTGTCATGATAAGTGTTGCCGACTAATTGTGTTTATTTTTACAAGCAACGGACGATGCTGGGAGATATGGGCGTTGTACTGTGGCGGACGAGTTTTTGTTTTTCATTATGCTATGTGTAAAATTATGATGATTATTAGATATTTAACGTGGTAACAAGCAATGTTTGGTACATAGTAACAATTTCCTTGAACTAATTATTGTATTCGTGTTCCCAGACTACGCGTCACTGACGCCAAGAAGCGCAAAGATAAGCACAAGGAGAACGAAGCTATTGAATTTGAGTTCAACTTGAGTTCGGACACGCCGGAGAAAATAGCTAATGCCATGGTGAGTGTCTTCCTATGTTAGATGCTCGCTAGAGCCTTTTGGATGAACTGAGTCCAAAACTTATGTTTACTTCTCCCAGGATGTTTAATTTCTCTCTCTACTTCTCCCAGGTTACGGAAGGTTGTTTCTCGACATTTTCATGCAGCTGTGTCATCTATTTTCTTTTAGTATAGTGCAGTAAGTTGGCCTGGGCTTGCTGAATTGTCAATTCTGTAAATACTTTGCTTTTGCAGTACTAGCATGAGTTTGTCGACTGAAAATTTTGAAAATGCCGTTATTAAAAAAAATATGTTATTGATTTTTAACTTAGATAAAGTACGGTTTGTTGCTTCATTTGTATCATCAAAATATTTTTCTGGAAGAAAATTGCATTAGAAATATAAAAATACAATAACTCTGGGAAAAGTGCATAGGAAATAAATGCTTTTCAATACTGATTCAATGCAGCTATTAGGTCAAATGTGGTTCAGTTCTAAGAACTCAAGAACAGTAAAACTGTTTAGATTGAATGTTATTATTCAATTTAGATATCCCACTAGCCATATCATATTTCCCGAGAACTCAACTCGGACTATTTCTCGTTTACACAGATGGACATCATAGTGGTCGCTACCTCTAGCTAGCAATAACTATGATATCCACCTGTGTAACAATTGTCTTGTAGCTACTGATGTGAAGCTTGCTTGTTCATTCCGTTGGCCTCAGCTCAGGTGACAAGGAACGTTATCTCCACCTCTATGTATCTATTGTCCGGTACTGGTGAGCTCGTTGGATTTTTACCCTGATTACGTTGACCTGACTTCAGGTGGCGACGAACATGATCTCCACTTCCGAGGAGACGGCTGTCTGTCGCCTCGTTCACGCCGCCGTCCACAACCTGCGCCGCGAGCGCGAGAACCGCCGCAACGCTGAGATGATGAGCGAAAAGCTGGAGGAAGACATCTTGCCTCAGGAGCCGCTGCCGCCCCACCCTTTGCTTCACCCTTATCTCATTGAGCAGACATTTGAGCAATATAACAAGCACTGTCAGGAGCAGAACCTGCTTAAGCAGCAGCATCAGGCTCAGATGCAGCAGCAACAGCAACAGGTGGGGACCAACTACATATTGTGAAATTATTCTTGGGGAAATTTGTTACCACTCTCATTCCTACCCCGGCATCCGTGCATACCTCCTTTGACAATCACAGCGGGAGGGGAGGGGGCTTTGAGTCCACATTGAACCTAATCTCTCTAATCAAGCCTTGGCACTCTAATCTAATTTAATTTTATCTCTCTAATCTTGGTTGCTGTCTTTACGACAGGCGCTGGAAGGACATTGATTCCAGCGCGCTGTCATTCTGATCTATTCTTATCTTTCCCCTCCCACCCCCTTCTAATCATTTGTTGGGTTCACGGGTCACACGAAATCTCGGCCTAATCGGTGGGAGAGAAGTTGGGGGGGTGAACATCTTCATTTCCTTTTAGACTCGAAACTCTTTCACCCTTCATTATCTTTCCTTTTCTTCCCCCCATCCTAAATTTACTTCTATTTTATTTACCTCAATAGCATCTTATGATTAGTTCACCTACATTTACTTCTATTTTATTTACCTCAATAGCACCTTATGTTAAGTTCAAATTTCCTTCAACTTATCTTAAACTCCCTCGTAACAACTCTCACATCACATCAGTCGACACACACACAGCGATGTCTAGCCATGACACCGGTCAGCATTCGTTTAACGAAGTTTGAAACGGAGACGATCTCAAATCAGCATCATGTGTCGGTGGATTTCTCTTCAACTGCCGATTTGAGTGGTTTCGGGCAGCGTCGTTAATTGCTATTTCCTACTATAACCTTTCCATTTATCAATGTGTTCAATCAGAAATTGCACAGACACATGATTCTCTCTTAGAACTAATCTCCTTTCTGTCAAAAAGCAACCTAGTTTCAGCTAAAATGCCTGTTGTGGTTTTTGCTCATGTAGCTTAACACATACGCACACACATCGGTCCTATCTATTCTTCTTTCGGGTGGCTAATGACAGCTAAGTTGCGCACTTTCCTTCATGCAACCTTTTTCTTCTTTCCATTCTTGCTGTTCTCGTGCGAGAGATTCCGCACTCTTGAGTTCAGATTCCATGCCTGGGGTCCCCGTCTCCTATCTTCATCTTCCTTCTCAGTAGGTGTTCGAGCGTCTTGCCCCCGGCTTCTTAATGACTGCGAATCTTTAAGACTCTAGAGCAGGTTAAGTTGAGAGTTAATCCTCATTGCTCCCACCCGAGAAGTGCTGGGTTTATATGGCCTCAGCACATTAGGAGTTCTTGTCCATATTGCCTCAGCACATAAGTTCCTGTCCATATGGCCTCAGCACATTAGGAGTTCTTGTCCGTATTGCCTCAGCACATAAGAAGTTCCTGTCCATATGGCCTCAGCACATCAGGAGTTCCTGTCAACATTGCCTCAGCACATAAGTAGTTCCTGTGACTTAACGTAGAAATAAACCCAATCACTCTAATTTAATCCAAATTGGCAATAACTTGATGCAGCACTGTAAGCTGCTTAGACATTCGATGCCAGAAGGACGCTGACTCCAGTGTCCTAAAATACCTCGTCACTACAATCTCTGTTGTTGCGTGCCTGCCACAGCAGATACAACACCCTGGGTCTCTTCAAATAATCCATCTCCGGGTTGAAAAGATTTTCTGCCGATTGAGAATAAATAATGCTGTATGAGGGTGTTGTTGTCCCAACTGTGCTCTACGGAGCTGAGACTTGGGGGGGGTGAGAGGAGAGAAGAAGGTTGAATGTTTTCGAGAGGAAATATTTGAGGAGCATGGCTGGAGTAACGCTGAGAGACCGGATCACCAACGACGTGGTTCGAATCAGAACAGGGATGGTGAAGAAGTTGAAAGACAGAGTGGATTAGCGTGTTCTGAGATGGTTCGGGCATATGGAGAGGATGGATGAAGGGTGATGAATACGGAGGTGAATGGTCGCAGGCCTAGAGGTAGACTGAATTTTGGGTGGATGGATGGTGTGAAACAGGCGTTAGGAAGGAGAGGCATAAATGTGGACGTGGCGAGAGAGCGTGCAATGAACAGGCGTGAGTGGAGAATGGTTGATTTTGACGCTGCTTTGATGTGCTTTCCTGCCCTTGGCATCCCGCTGTCGGGATGGTCGTGGGTGAGGGGCCTGTCCGGCCATTATGACGCGGCAGGGGTAAACCAGTAACACTGTCGGGCCCTGTTGCCGACACTGACCTCGAACCGCACTCATGACTCGGAGGGTGTGTTGCGGGGTTCCCGGCCGGACCCTTTTGCGCAAAAGAGCTAAAGTATGCGAGTGTGAGTGTATGAGAGTGTGAGGTGCGCCTTGCCGTCGGTCAACCCCCCCACCCCCCTTGCTGGGGGATTTCGGCCTAGTGTCTGTACCTGTCAGTATATTTCATTTAATCTTACCCGATATAGCACCATCCCGTAAAATCACTGTTCCTACCCTATTTTGAATAAACGACTTCCTTGGCCTCCCCTGCAGTTGTATTTACTATTTACTATCTGAATATTCTCAATTTTTGATACAGGAGCAACTTCAGAAGCAGCTAGATCACGCCATCGCGCACCAGCAGCACATGCACGCGGCCACCTCTGTTACTGGGGAGAGCAACCAGCAGCAGCAAGAGCAACACCTGCCGGACCAGCACTTGCAGCAACAGATGCAGTCGCAACAGCAGATTCCTACTCAACAGCCACAGCAAATGCCGCAGCAGCAGCAACAACAACAGATGCAACTGCAACAACAGCTATCATCTCAGCAACAACAAATGCAACCGCAAGATTTAGTAAATCAACAGTCGCAGCAGTATCAGCAACAGGAGTTGTATGATAGCGATGCTCAGCAACAGCAAGCAAACCAAGCTGTTCAACAACAACAACAAATGCACCTCATGCAGCAACAACAGCAACAGCAGCAGCAACAACAGCAACAACAACAACAACAACAACAACAACAACAACAACAACAACAACAACAACAGCAGCAGCAGCAGCAGCAGCAACAACAACAACATATTCAGCAAGAAGCAGCGTTGGAATCTCAGCAGCAGCCTCCCCCTCAATACCAGCAGCAGCTGTCTGAAGTGACAGTTCCCCAACAGCAGGCTGGCGGCGACATGCTCCAGCAGCCTCCTCCACAGCACCAACCTGAAGGTGTCTATGGGGCGTCGGTTGGTGAGTGAACTGTACCAGCGCGTGTAGCGAGCAGGCTCCTCGTGGCATTAGTGGTCGTGTGCACTGCATTGAGGGGGGGGGAAGCCCGCGGCACATTATTCAATTGCAAGCAAAGCCAGCTGACCAACAGGCGTTTGATTGCTCTTTAATACTGGCCTCAGGAAACCCTCTTCTCGTAGTGGTGCGAACGAAAATGATTTGTTGAGGAGCCTGCGTCGCTGCACGTTACTGGACTGCTGCACTAACTGAAGCCACACTTGGAAGAGCTCTCAATTGTTGAAAGGCTAAGAATTCGACGTGCGTGAGCGTTCATGTTAGGACGATTGTTAAGATTGACTTGCCAAAGCCACCCTCCAACTTGGAGGATGCCACTTGCCACTTCTCGATTGCTGAAGTGGCAAGTTTAAAGTTGATAAGCCTGCATCCTAGATCCACGACTGTTGATATTGTGATCTGCGCATTCCAATTAATGTCGTTCGATTTGGATATAAAAGTGCTCGGTTTTACTCAGTTCTGTATAGAATGTTTTCGAGATGAAATATTTGAGGAGCATGGCTGGAGTAACGCTGAGAGACCGGATCACCAACGACGTGGTTCGAATCAGAACAGGGATGGTGAAGAGGATGGATGAAGGGAGATGGTGAAAAAGGTGATGAATGTGGAGGCGAGTGGTCGCAGGCCTAGAGGTAGACCGAAGTTTGGGTGGATGGATGTTGTGACGCAGGCGTTAGGAAGGAGAGACATGAATGTGGTGGCGAGAGAGTGTGTAATGAACAGGCGTGAGGGAGAATGGTTGTGAATGGTCGATTTTGACGCTGCTCTGATGGGCTTTCCCGCCCTTGGCATCCCGCTGTTGGGATGGTCGTGCGTGGGGGGGCCCGGTCATTATGACGCGGCGGGGGTAAACCAGTGAAAACTGTCGGGTCCTGCTACTGACGACGGGTCCTCGGACTGCATTCGTGACACAGAGTGTATGTTGCGAGGGTACCGGCCGGACCCTTTAGCAGAAAAGGGCTAAGTTGTGTGAGTGTGAGCGTATGATGGTATGAGGTGCGCCTTGCCGTCGGCCACCCTTCTTTCTGAAGGATGCGGCCTAGTGTCTATCTGCATAGAAATATTTTCCTTTCTAAAATCGGTTTTCTTATAAAAATTTTGTTAAGAAACAACCTCGTCGTAGAACGTGGGAGTGAAACCTATGACAAAGTCTTTTCTCTACCAATGGCTGTACTGATTGACACGCATTGCTGAGTCTCTCATGCTTAAAACATTTCCATTGCATTATTGCAGGTCAAACAGCAAACATAATGTAGTTGCCGTAAATATTCTAAGCGAACAACCTGCAAATATATGAGCTATATCTAATCGTATCGAATAGGCTTTTTATTGTATTTCTTGGAACTGATTGTGCTGTTGTACCTCCCCAGAGTCCGGCTACAACACGATGACCTCGGCCATGGACCTCTGCGGCCAGTACCAGCAGGTAA
Source organism: Gammarus roeselii (assembly GCA_016164225.1). NCBI lineage: Eukaryota > Metazoa > Arthropoda > Malacostraca > Amphipoda > Gammaridae > Gammarus > Gammarus roeselii. Next base: position 6,423 of record SDVV010008370.1, on the reverse strand, counting down.
TTGCCACAGCTTAGCTTGTTAACAGCAGCTTTCGCTTTGTTTTACTAAGGCTTGCTCGAGGGAGACCTCTTCTTCACTGGCTGGCACATTCTGCGGCCGGACAAACAGCTTGTGACGTCTGCTGATTGGAATGTGCCTACCGATTATCGAGTAACTTGATTTCTGTGTGAAAGAGCGTGTCCGGGGGGGTTTTGTTGTTCCTGTGAATAACCTTTTTGTTGACATCAACTTGTTCCTACTAGTGGAAGGTTTTGTACCAAGTTTTAAATTGTGTGCCTGTAGAGTTGACTATTTATCTGACGAGGGCAATCTATTTCCGTCTTACTGGTGCCGAGGACGGGACGGAGCAGTCCTGGTGTGACGCTATTTTTTCACAATAGTAAGGTGCTGTGTAGGATATCTAGGAAATACGAGCAGTATTATTCTTGCCGCCATCATAATCATTTTTGTAATGACGCAAAACATTACTTGTGCGACGTGGTTGTGGGCACGCTAGCCAATAAAATATGTAGCGGGAGGATGGCAGAGAAATAGAACATTCCAACTCTAACTCTGACTCGGGGACGGAGTACAATTATTGCTGCTGGTGGTAATAGGCTAAATGGAACATCACAGGCCTTCTAATCCTTTCTAATTTCTGGTCTTCCTCTTTATGTCAGTCTGGTGAGCTATTGAAAGATATCGAAGGGTAGAAGGAAGCATTACCAAATACTGTTTGATATGACGGATTGATTTTGAATAATTCTACAATTAATTACTGATCGCATATGGTCATGACATGCTCCCTACCAATATTGCTCAAAAGGAAGGAATCATTAATCCTTCAACCACATCTAGGCATCTAGTATGTTCACGGGTCGCACTGAGTCATGGTTCAAGCGGAGGAGGGTGTTCCTTCATTTCCATTTAGACGCCTTTCTCCTTCACACATCACTATTTTCCCTCTCTGTAAACCTGAATGCACTTTACTTTTATTTACCTCATATGTATCTTATATTGCGTTTACATTTACTTCAACTTTTCTTTCGTTGCAAACTGGTTTTGAAGTTTCTCCATTATTGTGGTTGATAACAGACACCTTTTTCTACGAATCTCCTCCTTTTTCTACTATCCATTCTTGTCCTCATGCATCAGATTCCCTTCACTTCCATGCATGGGACCTCCATTTCTCGTCTTCTCTTCATCTTCCTCGATTGCGAATCTTTCGGGCTCGGGAGCAGGCAGGTTGAGTGATAATCCTTCTTAGGATTGAGTGGTCAGGGAGGTGAACGCGAGTGTAATGGGTCTTGGCCTAGAGCAGTTGAAAGGAAATGAGCGTAGTTGGCTGTTGAGTCAGTTACGGTTGGCGGATGATACGGCGCTGGTGACGGATTCGAAGAAGTTGTGTAGGCAAGTGTTAAAGATTGTTCGATTGTGTGAGAGGAAGAAGCTTCGTATTAACGTGGGTAAATGTATAGCAATGAGATGTCCGAGGAATGCCGATGAGAGCAGAATTTTTGTCCTCCTAGATGGCTAGTTATTGGAGGAAGTTTAGTGTTTTAAGTATCTGGTTTCCTATGTGGAAAAGACTGAACTAGTGGACACTGAGGTCATTCGCGAGTGAAAGAAGGATATAAAGTGTTGGGTGCGCTGAGTTGGGTAATGAGCTGTACATGGAAGCAAAGGAGAGGACTGTATGAGGGTTGGTTGTGCCAACTGTGCTCTTCGGAGGCGAGACTAAGGAGGGTGAGAGCAGAAACGAGAATAAGATTGAATGCTTGGGGATCATTGCTGGAATGACGCTGAAAGACAATATCAATAACGATGTTGTTCCAAATTAAACGGGGCTGGTGCAGACGTTAGAGGACAGAGAAGATTCACATGTTGAGATGGTTCGGGCACATGGTGATGATAGATGATGGGAGATCAGTGAAAAGGGTGATGAAAGCGGAGGTATGTGGACGTAGGCCTAGAGGTTGACCAAAGTTTGGGCGAATGGATGGCGTAAAGCAGGCGTTTGGAAACAGAGACATAAGTATGGAGGTAGCAAGAGAGCGTGCAATGGATAGGCGTGAGTGGAGAATATTTGTGAAAGGATGATTTTTTGACGCTGCCCTGTTGCGTCTTCCCGCCTTTGGCATCTCGTTGAGAAATATGTTGGTCGTAGATGGGGGAGGTCCAGTCGCAATGACGCAGCAGGGGTAAACCAGTCTCACTATCGGGCTTTGCTGCTGACCTTGATCTATGACCGCACTCATTACTCTCAAAAGGGCTAATTTGGTGTAGTGTGAGTGTATGAGGGAAGTGTAAGGTGCATCTTGCCGCCGGCCACCCACTTTCTTATGGGATTCGGTCTAGTATCTGTACCTCATGCGGCACCCGTGCATTAGTCCTTGATTAGTACCTTTAACATTTGCAGCGTAAACGACGTTGACTTCACACTGTAGGAACCCCAATTACTCTAACCCAATATTTGTTCAGCTTGATGCATCACAAGTTGCTGGTTTGACGTCCGGCGTCAGAAGGACGCTGACTCCAGCGCGCATTAAAGCCTCGTCCTTCAAATTCGTCTCATGTAACACAGTTTGTTTCTGTAACATATTTTGTGTTCTCCGAATATTATTTGTTTTAATCGAGGTTAATAATCCACTGGACTATTGCTAGAGAGAACTCACAAACAGTGTCTTAACATGAAATATTCATATTCATTAGTCACTTCTTGGACAAGGGTTATGGTTAGTTAGTGAACTGTGAGAATCATACTTTTAGTCTCCCAAGAGGATTGGTTTTTAAGTGTTTTAGCGTCTCGTTTTACTGCGGTTCTTTTGTTAGCTTCGTCACCATTTGCTTGAGATCCTGTTATTTATTAGCTTTTGAGTACCCTTTACTTGTTATAATTCCTCACTTGCTCCATCAAAATAGCGCCACTTTGACGGATAGTGCGATCGATTAAAACGCTTTCAATTGATTGGTTCCAGATGTTGTAACCGAGATACCTTTTAAGGTGTTCACTGTGACTAGTCGTGCAGAACAGTGAGCGATAAGCGAGGTCAAGTTTATGCAGGCCGAAACTTTTTGGGACGGCACCTGCGTAACCTGCTTACGCTGCTAAAATTAGTAGAGGACATTCCAGAACGTCTTACTTGTTGACTTTGGTATGCACAAACCACCAACTTACGCTTTCCATTCAAATCGATCTTTTCTTTGGCGATACAACACGATAGCTGGTCGATTAGTGAAGCCCGCTTATTGGCCTTAGCCAGCCACGTTTAGCTCACATTTTCTTTACCTCATCGTCGTCTCCCCCTTTACCACTGTCCCAATAGCTGTTGCGCATCGGTCCTAAATTTTATCCTTTTGGGTTACTAATAATAGCCAAGGTGCGATCTTTGTTTCATGTAACCTTTTTCGACGACTCTTTTCTATCCAAAGGGGGGGGGGGGAGAGGGGGCAGGCTACCGAATCTGTGTTTTCTGGCGGGTGTAGTCCCGGTTGAGTGGGGCATTGCTTGCCTATTTCCGCTGTATAAGGGTGAAGGAAATGAAACTGAATGTATGTGGTCGGTAAGTTGTACTATCGAGTGCTAAGCAGGAAGATCAGAGACTGGACGGACTGAGCGATTGACGTGGAGCTGTGTGATTTTAGGGGTGATTATAGTTGTGTAAAGACTTATGCAATGAGTCAAGTCGGAGTGAAGTACCTCGCGAAGGGATGAAATGTGTTCTGGACGTTCATGCATCTGAAAAGGACTACGGCAGGGAAGCGTTATGGAGGATGTTGCGTTTGTACGAAGTTGCCGAAAACCTGTGAAATGCGGTTCAGAGTTGTGATGTTGGCAGCAGAGCATGTGTCATGGTAAGGAGCGAGGTGAGTGCTTGGTTGCGTTATGTCTTCGTGGCTGTTCCATCTCTACATGAATGGAGTAGTCAGGGAAGTGAGTATGAGTGTAATGAATCGAGGGTTAGAGTTGTTAATAGCAAATGGGCTGCTTTGGCAGGTGAGACAGTTGCTTGTTGCGGATGATACGGCACTGGTGACAGATTCAAAGAGAAATTGTGTAGACTTGTGTTGGAGTTCGGGAGAGTGTACAAGAGACAAAGCTGCGAGTCAATGTAGGTAAAGGTAGGTAATGTGATGTTCGATGAATGACGATGCGTGCGCAATCAGTGTCCGCTTAAATAGACAGTTATTGGAGGAATTTAACGTTTTGAGTACCTGGACTTCCATGGGGAGAGGGCGGAACTCGTAAAAACTGAGGTGAAATCTAGAGTGCAGGTATAGTGTAAACTGTTCGGTGCAGTGGAGTGTGCAACGAGCTTTAGGACACTGGGTAGGGAAGCAATGATTGTTGTATGAAGGAGTAGTTGTCCTAACAGTGCACTACAAGGCTGAGACGTGGGGAGCGAGGGGTAAGAGTGTTTGAGAGGCATTGCCGGAGAGACGTCGAAAGATAAAATTAACAATGACGTCAATGACGCTGCTGAACTGAGAACGTAGATAGTGAAGAAATTAGAGGACTGAGTTGATGCACGGGTTCTGAGGTAGTTCGAGCAAATGGTGAGGATGGCTGCTAGGATATTGGTGATAAGGGTAAGGAAAGAAAAGGTGAGTAGATGTTGGCCTTGAGGTAGACCGAAGATGATGTGGATGGATGGCATAATGCAGGCATTTGGGGAGGACAGACATCAGTGCGGAGATTGCGAGAGAGCATGCAATGGATGAGCGGGAGTGTAAGAGTTCTGACGCGGCCCTGTTGTGTTCTCTCACCCTCTGCGTCTTCTTGAGAACGTTATGCGAGTGGCGGAGCAACCGGGAATCATGACGCAGCGGGGATAAACTAACGGAAGCTGTCGCGCTCTGCTGCTGACACTGATCCCAGGCTCCCACTCAAATTCAAAACCCGACTTCTGTATGCGCGGTTCTGGCAGTACCCTTTAGCGTTGAAAGCCTGTTTGGTATGTGCTAGAGTGCAGTGTGAGGTGCGCCTTGCCGTTGGCCACACCCTATCCCCCCCTCTCCCTGGGGATTCAGCCTTGCGTCTGTATCAGCACTCCTGCTGTTCTCATGCGTCAGATTCGCTACACTGAGTGTAGATCGCATGCATGGGATCTCCGTTTCCTGTCTCCCTTCATCTTTTCTTTCAGCAAATGTTGGTGCGCATAACTCCCTGCACCTTGCGGGCGACTGCGAATCCTCGGGGCTCGGGAGCGTGTAGAATGAGAGATAACGCTCCTTGCTGCCACCCGAAAAGAGCTGGGACCATATGGCCTTCAGCATCTTTGGAGTTACTGTACCTTCTGTAGCACCCGTGCATAGCTTTGACATTCGCACAATTGAACCAATTCTTTTTACTTGAGTATTTCACCGAATTACTATAATCTAAATTGAAATTTGTTTATTGCTTGATACAGCACTCGTTACTGGTTTGATGTTAGGCGCCTGAAGAACCCTGACTCCGGGCCGCTATAATGCCTCGTCACTAATCATCAGAATGAACCACATGCGGTGTCACTGCACCGATTGTTACCTTCGTAAGTTAATGCTCTCGTGTCAAACATTGCAACAGCTCAGTCATAAAAGAGTCAAACTCGTAGCATTCGAGCTCATAAGAGCGCAGTCCGGTAAAGCAGCTGTGCTTGCCATGCACACGCGGGCCATAGGAAAGGTGTCAGTGGCTCTCATCTCCCGCCGATTAGTAAAAGCGGTAGTCCATACAATATATTCCTACCAACACCTTGAAATGTAAAACAATCGTTTCATCAGGTACTTTGCTGTCTATTTAGGATGATACAAAACCAAAGTATGTTTTATTACTGTCAATTCATATTGGTGCAGGGAAGGGCTCAAGACTATACAGAGGAATATTAGTGGAAGTTTGAAGGAATTGTTTTGCTGTCATCACATTTTGAACCATGAAGCCATAATTCAGTGAGTTGCATTGCTGTCAGTATTTCGAAAGATGACGCCATATCTTCATGAACTTTGTTGAACGTCATTTTTTCATGTTGAAGAATGTAGCTATATAGCAATAATTATTAATTCCAGCGTTAGTAGGGAGATGACTGTTTTACACAGTCCCGTTGTTTTTCAACGAAATGATGAGTGTCATGCAGCATTTCAGAACGCTGATTCCAAACAAGTTTGTAAAATCGCCAAAACTGCTAAAGTTGCGTGTATGTCAAATCGATGGAGTCGTGATCATCACGAACAATACTTCATTTGAAAGTTCATGTGGATTATTTCTTGCTTATGAAAGTTACCAACGACGTGCTTCGAATCAGAACAGGGATGGTGAAAAAGTTGGAGAACGGAGTGGATTCGCGTGTACTGAGATGGTTCGGGCACATGGAGAGGATGGATGAAGGGCGATTGGTGAAAAGGGTGATGAATGCGGAGGCGAGTGGTCGCAGGCCTAGAGGTAGACCGAAGTTTGGGTGGATGGAT
>SDVV010008369.1:0-17239 GCA_016164225.1 Gammarus roeselii | reverse complement strand
CTAGAGGTGTGTTGTGCAGCGTTAGGGCTGGTTTCAGGTGTAAACCGGGCACAAGGGTAAAGTGCATGCTTTTAGTTTTAGAGGGCGAGAATCGGAATCCGTTTAGGGAAGCCCAGTTCCCGACTAGGTTTAGGCACTTCTGGAGTTCATGTTGGATTGTTATGAGGCTGGGGTGTCTGTAGCTTATTTGTAGGTCGTCCACGTATAGCGATGAGAGCAGTCTTCCGTCTCTGGGAAGAATGTCGGCTAACTGATCGATTTTGAGGATAAAGAGAGTGACACTGAGGACGCTTCCCTGGGGAACGCCCATTTCTTGCGGATATGATGGAGACTGAGTGTCGCCAACCTTGACCCTGAAGGTGCGATTTTGTAGAAATTGGTGGATGAAAAGTGGTAGCCGACCTCTCAACCCTTTACGAGTCCCGCGTGTCCCACGAGCACCCCCCTTCCCTGGGTCACCTTGTCTCAACCAACCTCGATATATATATAATAATAACAAATGCAAAATTTATCACTATGAAAAAACAGTGGAGAAAAATAATAGAGCCCACGAAATAAGAAATACTAAAATAAAGTGTTAATGATCTATAAAATGAATAATCATCCATACACCCACCCCAGTTCAATAGCTTGGTATGTATTTAATGTCTAACTTTTTTTTTGGTTAACTTATGTAGCCTATTCACCCCTTCATCATTCAAACAATGGTTTAGACCCATCTTTACAATATGTTAGCGCTTTTCGGTTTCCCGACCCGATATTGTGTTCAGATTTTCTGTATAATTCATGTCCTCCATCCACATCCTTGTCATCGTACAATAATGTAGACTACTCATTACAATATGTTAGCACATTTCGATGTCCCAACCCCCTTTTCTCGGGACTCAAACCACGTGCATGCGTGTTTTCCCACTCCATGTACTCGTTATTTTCCACCCCACGTATTTCATTATTTATCCACCCTAACTAATTCTTATTTTCAACCCCGCGTAGTCATGACTATTTTGTCAAAATAGCCATTTTCTGTATGTGCGCTGATGATACTACTGTAGATAATATTTCGCTCCATGTAATCCGAACCGGCGGCCCCCCAAAGATGAGCTTCAACGGATTCAAATTGAACCCTCGTTCAACTTAATTCAAGTAGCGTAGTTGATAGTGAAGTTTCATGTATTATGTTTATGGAAGTAACTCTCTTCTAAAAATTGAAAACCCATTGCCAGACGATGGAAATAAATGATTTGATGATAGTAATAATAATCTAATTCGAGTAAGTTGTCGCCACGCACGTCGGAGAGGTGCGCCCCGAGAGCGCTCAGTGTCGATATATGCGTGTATTTGCGTGACCCAAAAACAAGGAATTACATTTTCCACGAAAACACTTGACTTCGGGATAAATAACTACGTCTGATATGTTGGTCAGACTTACAGGCCCTCATCTGAATTGGCATGACATTCTCAATACTAACGTATTCTACCTACGTTCTTCTAAGCATGTAGAGAAAGGGGTTGCAAAGTTCAGGAGGTAATTTAGAAGCCTATTCTACACGTAAAAGGAACCACAATGAAGATAGTTGTATCTATATGGATAAGGTCGAAAACACGCCTGTCTTCATCATGCACAGCTCAAACTAATACTTCAACAACAAAGTAAGATGCCTTGAGCGATAGACACAAATAAGATATAAAATGGACAATGTCTGATATTTTATAGTCCGACTATAACACAAAGCGCATTGTTTTCGAACCAAAATTTATAGCAAAATATCCACTCGTTAACATGTTGTCGTTGTTTCATACCCCACACCTTTCTGTTTCCACAGTTGCTACTTCTTAATGAGACTAAAAAGAGTGAGGGGTTGGAAAGGAGTCGAACCAGGGAGGGTAAGGGAAGCAGGAAGAAAGGATCGCAATAGTATGTAAACCGAGAACCAATTGCTCTTAATTGAACAAGACACTGTCAGGATCTTCGTTAGCCATGACTTTTATGTGCCGCAAGACGTCTTTTTTTGTGATTAGTCCCAGCAGCCGCCCGTTGTGCGTAACAAGAGTCTGCCGAAGCCCCAGCTTGCGGAACATGTCCACCACGGTCTCCATGGGCGTCTGGTCTGTGATGGTGGGCGGGGCAAGGTCCAGGATGCGGTGAAGTCTGGAAAGGGAAAATATCATGGAAAGAACGAAGACTGGAAGGAAATATCTTCTTATGCATGGCGTGCTAAATATCTTTATAGCTCAGAAAACAGCGTGATTAAGATATAACTTGCCGCACAACCCATTGCGAGCTGGTGAGTTCAATTTACCTAAGAGGAGGAGGCCCAAGCCACGGGGACGGAACTGAAGGCGTGAACAGCACCATACTCTCCGGACACACACCCTCAATCGACTTCTTGCCCTGACTGATAGCCATCACCAGATCCCTCCTGGCAACCAGCCCCACGAGGTACTGCGACTGGTGCGATACCACCACAGGAAAACCGTTGTGCTTGGTCTCTGTGAGCAGCTGCTCCACGTCCGCCAGCGATAGTGAGTCTTGGGTGAGCACGTACAGTGAGCCATTCTTGCGCGGCTGCATGACGTCCTGTGCCAGCGTGGTGTGCGTGAACTCTTCCTTGGGGTCTAGGAAAGGATACCCGTTTAGCAAAACGTGAGCATCGTAGATGCCCATTTTGCCAAATGCGTCGCCCACCCACTTGCTTGCCATGACTGCCGCCATCAGGGGGACAATGTACCGCACACCGCCCGTTAGCTCGAACATAATCACCACCAGGGACACTGCGGGGAAGAAAGCACATGTTAGGGATTTGATAGCAACTGCGCTAGAAATCAAAGTCACTCCTAATTTAAGGATGTGAGATCTTCATTGCGTCAGAAATCAATGTCTCTTTCCAATCCATGGATGTTAATGATAAAAGGGGCACTACAGGTCAACTTGAGCGTGATTAGCGCCAGGGATTTTGTATGGCAAGATGCAGCGAGTTACTGTGTTAGGACATAGAAGATCACCGTGTAAATGACACGTGACGAAACCCCCGCTACGCACCGCCGTGTAATATGTAAGAACGCGGAAAGAGGAGGGGTGACCGGCTTTACGGAGTGGTGAAATGTTTATCTGTTGGTGAGAGGGTTATTGCTGATTTCCGTTACCATTTGATATGCTTTGTGCCTGATAATGCATCGCCACCCCTGTGGTACAACGGCTTTTGTGGACACCAGACATTGTTACACGCAGTGTGTTCATGTCCCTTAGCAACAGTGCATCGCACCAACAAGACAATAATTAGACTTCGGACCAGAATAGTATGACTTCACAAAAGTAAGGAGATTACTTGTTTAGTAGAACGTCATAGAGAAGGTCACGTATCCGTGAAGGTATTACGAGTAGAAAAAGATGATGAAAGGGGAAGGTTGTAGTAAGAAATAACATTTAACGATACTTGAAACGACTCAAATCAGCCCATGAAGCTTAAGCCACCGACCCACAATGTTGATACGAGTTTGTCTCAGTGGAGAGGAGGAACGAGAAACGAGGTGAAGCGGGTGGTGAGGAGAGCCAAAAGGGACGCTGATGCCAGGTGGGGCAGGCGGTTGTGCCAGAATTTTGAGGAGAACAAAAAGATGTTCTGGAAAGGGGGGAAGAGGGTGAGAAAGGGAGAGACCGGAAAGGAGGAAGTGGTGAAAGATGAAAACGGCCAGCTGTTGTTGGAAAATGATGTACGGAAGAGGTAGAACGAGTATTTCGATGAGTTGTTGAAAGCCGAGGATGACAGAGAGGCTGACATTGTTTCTGTGGGTGGTGGTGCTCGGATGCCAGTTTTGGGAGAGAAAGACTTGTGGCGGACATTACCAGGGAAGAGGTGCAGGAGGCAGTGAAGGTGATGAAAGCAGGAAAAGCCCCTGGTTTGGATGACGTTGCGACCGAGTGCCTGATGAAGGGTTGAGTAACGATTGTCGAATGGTTGCGTGAGGTTACTGAACTTGTATTTTGTGGCAGGAGTGGTACCGATTGAGTGGAGCAGTGCATGCATTGTTAGGCTATATTAGGGCAAAGGAGATAAAAATGAATGCTGCAACTCGAGAGGTATCAGTCTGTTATGTGTTGTTGGTAAGTTGTACGGGAGAGTGGTAAGTTGTACGGGAGAGTGATTGGATTGGAGAGGAACAGTGTGGCTTTAGGAGTGGTAGAGAGTGTGACAGGTCTGTGAGAAGTACCTTGCCAAAGGAAAGGATGTGTTCTGGGCCTTTATGGATCTGGAGAAGGTATACGACAGGATTGACAGGGAAGCGCTGAGGAGGGTGTTGCGTTTGTATGGAGTGGGCGGACATTTGTTGAAAGCGGTGCAGAGTTTCCATGCTGGCAGCTGAGCATGTGTCGGAGTGGGAAGCGAGGTGAGTGATTGGTTCACAGTGAAAGTGGGACGGAGACAAGGCTGCGTGATGTCTCCCTGGCTGTTCAACTTCTATATGGATGGAGTGGTCAGGGAGGTGAATGCGAGTGTGCTGGGTCGTGACTAGGAACTGTTGGATGCGAATGGGCGGAGTTGGCAGTTGAGCCAGTTGCTATTTGCTGATGATACAGCTCTGGTTTCGGATTCAGAGGAGAAGCTACGTAGGCTTGTGTCTGAGTTTGGTAGAGTGTGTGAGAGGAGGAAGCTTCGAGTGAACGTGAGTAAGAGTAAAGTAATGAGATGCTCGAGGACTGTCGATGCGAGCAAAATTAGTGTCACCCCAAATGGAGAGCTCTTCGAGGAAGTTCAGTGTTCCAAGTATCTGGGCTCCCATGTGGAGATAACTGAACTATGAGAAACTGAACTGAAGGAGGGGTGTAAAGTGTTGGGTGCACTGAAGAGTGTAATGAGCTGTAGGACGTTGGGGATGGAAGCAAAGAGAGTGCTGTATGAGGTTGTTGTTGTCCCAACTGTGCTCTACGAAGCTGAGACTTGGGGGGTGAGAGCAGAGGAGAGATGAAGGTTGAATGTTTTCGAGATGAAATCTTTGAGGAGTATGGCTGGAGTAACGCTGAGAGACCGGATCACCAACGACGTGGTTCGAATCAGAACAGGGATGGTGAAGAAGTTGGAGGACTGAGTGGATTCGCGTGTTCTGAGATGGTTCGGGCACATGGACAGGATGGATGAAGGGAGATTGGTGAAAAGGGTGATGAATGCCTAGGCGAGTGGTCGCAGGCCTAGAGGTAGACCGAAGTTTGGGTGGATAGATGGTGTGAAGCAGGCGTTAGGAAGGAGAGGAATGAAAGTGGAAGTAGCGAGAAGCCGTGCAATGAACAGGCGTGAGTGGAGAATGGTTGTGAATGGTGGACTTGGACGCTGCTCTGATGTGCTTGCCCGCCCTTAGCATCCCGTTGTCGGGATGGTCGTGGGTGGGGAGGGGCCCGGCCATTATGACGCGGCTGGGGTAAACCAGTGAAAATTGTCGGGCCCTGCTGCTGACAACGGATCCTCGGACTGCACTAGTGACCCAGAGTGTATGTTGCGGGGTTACCGGCCGGGCCCTTTAGCACAAAAGGGCGAAGTTGTGTGAGTGTGAGAGTATGAGGGTGTGAGGTGCGCCTTGCCGTCGGCCACCCCCCTTTCTGGGAGAAGCGGCCTAGTGTCTGTATCTGTCTGTAAAAAGCATCAAGATTGCCTCGGGACAAAAAGAGCGGAAAATCTAAAATTTCAAGACGACAACAAGGTAGGTTAACGAAAGGCAATAACCTCGATACAATCGATTCAGGTTGGCTTCCTAACCACTGCCTAATAAGAGTTTAAGCGGTGCAAACGAATCTGCTTCTTCAATAAATCTTCCTAAATCACTAGTTTAAAAAAAAATATTCAGAGAATAAAACACACGTGGAAAAGCGAGCACTAAACCAAAAAGCAATCAGCAATGAAGGGAGTCCGTGTAGATTCGATTAGAGTGACGAGACTTTCTAGCGCGCTGGAAGTATCGTCCTTCTGTATTATTATTATTATTAAATCATTCATTTCCATCGTCTGGCAATGGGTTTTCAGTAGTAAAAAAATGATTACATTCCTAAACATAAGACAAAACTTCATTCTCAACTACGCTCTGGCAAAACCAATCTCGACGCCCCTTTCTCTCACCTGTCATTCTGGTGACACCGCCCAGCACTGCGGCAGCGCCCACGATGGCGTAAAGGCCCGGGGTGATGCAGTTGTCGCCGGTGCTACACTCCCCGGCAAACACCGCCCACTCGGGATAGTTGTACGCAAGCTGCTCCATTGCCACGCCCACTATCCGTCCGATAATGGCCCCCATTGCAAGCGAAGGGATAAATAGACCGCACGGAACTTTGATACCGAATGTAAACACGGTGACCACGCATTTGAATATTAGTGCGAGACCGAGCAACCATATGGCTTTGAGAACTCCAGGCCCGGCAGCTGCCGTCTCTATGGCTGAGTTGACGTTGGTGAAGTTGCGCTGGTAGTCGCAAAGGTCGTCGTTGTTTGCCGCTCCGCATTGCGAGAAGAGCATGTAGATAAGCGTGCTGGTGTCAACGCGTGTGTAGGGATTGGGGAAGGCGAGAAAAGCTGTGACCAGAGTCACCATGGCGACTTCCAGACGAGGAAACTGGCCCAGGCGACTGCTCTTGCGGAACCGGCACCACCAGATATTTGCTTTGATGAACAAGGTGCCGATGATGCCCCCAATAACTCCAAGCAGCAAGAAGGGCACGAGCTCTATGAAGATCCAAGGCTTGTTGTACTCGACGTAGAACAACACGGAGTGCTCGTTGCCAAACGGGTTAATGGATTGGAGAACAAACGCCGCCACCAAAGCAGCGAAGAACGACCGCCACAGGGTCTTCAGGGGGAAGTAATACGAGGCCTGTGGAGGAATGAAGACAAGTATGAAGAGGTACGACCGAAGAAGCTGTGCAGGGAAAAGTTCATCACACAGAGTGACGAGGCTTTCTAGAGCGCTGATGACTGTGTCCTTCTAGCTCCGTACGTCAAACCAGCTATTCGTGTTGCATCATGCCATAGACAAATTTTAGATTGGAGTAATTAGATTTAGTATTGCGTCCTTCCGCGAATGTCAAAGGTATGCACGGGTGCCACAGTCAGTCAGGCACACTTAAGGTGATTGGGCCATATGGTCCAGCTCTCCCCGGGTGGCCGCCAGGAGCGTTATCATACAACCCACCCTACTCCATAGCCACAAGGATGAGCAGTAGTCCCAGAGGTGCCGGGGACAATGCGCCCCAAAACTAGCTGAGAAGAAAGATGAAGAATAGACAGGAAACATGGACCCCATGCATGAGAACAGCATGAATGATACAGATAAAGACACTAGGCCGCATCACACAGAAAGGGGGTGGCCGCCGGCAAGGCGCACCTCACACCTTCATACGCTCACACAACTTAGCCATTTAGAGCCGAAGAGTCCGGCCGGTAGCCCCGCAACCAACACTCTGGGTCACGAGTGGAGTCCGAGGATCCGTTTTCAGCAGCAGGGCCCGACAGTTTTCACTGGTTTACCCCCGTCGCGTCATAATAACCTGGCCCTACCGCCCACGATCATACCGACAATGGGATGCCAAGGGCGGGAAAGCACATCAGAGCAGCGTCAAAATCAATCATTCTCCACTCACGCCTGCTTCACACCATCCATCCACCCAAACTTCGGTCTACCTCTAGGTCTGCGACCACTCGCCTCCGCATTCATCACCCTATACACCATCTCCCTTCATCCATCCTCTCCACGTGCTCGAGCCATCTCAGAACACGCGAATCCCCTCTGTTCTCCAACTTCTTCACCATCCCTGTTCTGATTCGAACCACGTTGTTGGTGATCCGATCTCTCGGCGTTACTCCTGCCATGCTCATGCATTTCCTCTCGAAAACATTCAACCTTCTTCTCTTCTCTGCTCTCACCCTTCAAGTCTCGGCTCCGTAGGGCACAGTTGGGAAAATCACACCCTCATACAGCCCTCTCTTTGATTCCCTCCCCAACGCCGTACAACTCATTACACTGTTCAGTGCACCCAACATTTTACACCCCTCCTCTACTCGCGCCTTCATTTCAGTTTCCACTAGTTCAGTCATCTTCACATGGGAGCCCAGATACTTCAAACACTGAACTTCCTCCACGAGCTCTCCATTTAGGGGGACACTAATTTTGCTCGCATCGACAGTCCTCGAGCATCTCATTACTTTACTCTTCCCCACGTTCACTCGAAGCTTTCTCCTCACACACACTCTACCAAACTCAGACACTAGCCTACATAGCGTCTCCTCTGAATCCGCAACCAGTGCCGTATTATCAGCAAATAGCAACTGGCTCAACTGCCAACTCTGTTCATTCGCTTCCAACAGTTCCAAGCCACGACCCAGCACACAAGCGTTCACCACCCTGACCACTAAATCCATATAGAGGTTGAACATCCAGGGAGACATTACGCAGCCTTGTCTCAGACCCACTTTCACTGTGAACCAATCCTCAGCGCTTCCCTGTCAATCCTGTCGTATGCCTTCTCCAGATCCATGAAGTCCCAGAACACATCCTTTTCTTTGGCTGGGTACTTCTCACAGACCTGTTTCACTGCAAAGATCTGATCGGTGCACCCTCTACCACTCCTAAAGCCACACTGTTCCGCTCCCATTACGCAGTCTGATCAGTCTCAAATCCTTTTTATCGGCACTATCCCGTGCAACTTACCAACCACACATAACAGACTGATACCTACCGAGTTGCAGCATTCATTTTTATCTCCTTCGCCCTTATATAGCGGCACAATGCAGGCACTGCGCCACTCAATCGGTACCACGCCCGTCACAAAACACAAGTTCAGTAACCTCACCAATCATTCGACAATCGTTACTCCACCCTTCTCCAGGCACTCAGTCGCAACGCCATCCAAACCATCTGCTTTCATAACCTCCACCGCCTCCTGCACTTCTTCCCTGGTAATGCCGCCACAAATCATTCTCCCAAAACTGGCATCCGAGCACCACCACCCACAGCAACAAAGTCAGCCTCTCTGCCATCCTCGACATTCAACAATTCTTCAAAATACTCGGTCCACCTCTTCCGTACATCACCACTTTCCAACAACAACTGGCCGTTTTCTCCTTTCCGGTTTCTCCCTCTCGCACCCTCTTTCCAGAACATATTTTTGTTCTCCTCAAAATTCTGACACAACCGTCTGCCCCACCTGGCATCAGCGTCCCTTTTGGCTCTCCTCACCAGCCGTTTCACCTCGTTTCTCCTCCCTTTGTAGCTTTCATAAGCCACCACCGACTTCACCTGCAATCACTTCTCAAACGCTCTTCTTTTCCGTGCCACCGCCAGTTTGACCTCCTCGTTTCACCGCTCGCAACCTTTCCTTCTGCATCCGCCCACACGGCGCGCACCACACACCTCCTTCGCACATCTCAGCAACGCATCCCACAACGTCTCCCATTCTTCCTCCACATCTCTCAGGTTCTGCCCTCTCACGTTGTCATTTTCTTCTCTCGACGCTTGCTGGAACTCCTCGGCTCTACGTCTCACATTCAGTCCACTCACTATCATTATCTCTCTTTCTCTTCCCACTCGTTTGTTGCCCTTCCACTTCCGCTTAACTCTTAATCTACCTTCACCCAGCAGTTGGTCAGACACTCCTTCACCCTCCTCTCCACACCCGCACATCCAACAGCCTCCCCACCACTCTCCTCGATATCAGCACAAAATCCATCAGTGCTCTCTCCACCGCTGCACCACGGGCTATCCTAACCCATGTGTACTTGTGGATATCTCGCTTCTTGAACAAACTGTTCCCGACCACCAACTCCTGCTCCATACACAGGTCTATCAGATTTACTCCATTGTCATTTCTGCCGGGAACGCCATACCTTCCAATCACATTCTCCACCACTACATCTCGAACTCTCGCATCAAGGTCACCCAGTACAACTACATTGAAATGACCTCCAAAACTCTCAATACACTCACTTAGGTCAGTCCAGAATTGCTCCCTTTCCTCTTCACTCCTCTCGATGCCAGATCCGTAGGAACTCACAAATGCCCATCTTTCTTTGCCTAACTTAACTTTCACCCACATGAATTTTGAGGACACCTCCTTCCTTTCGGTAGCGCTACGAGCCAACCGATCACTCGAAATAAAGACAACACCTTCTTGTGCCCAACCTTCCGGCACACCAGACTTTTTCAAACTTACCACACCAAACTCCCATTCGCCTTTACCTTTCAATTTCATCTCACTCAGCGCCAACACATCAAACTTCCTCCTCACAGACATCTCACCAATCTCTCTCTCCTTTTTACCTCATTGGTACTTCAGCCACGCACATTCAGCGACCCTAACAATAGGGTTCGGAGAGGCGTGAGCCTCTCCTCCCCCCGCTCGTCTTACAGTCTTTGAGGAAGGGTCTTACAGAGAAAGGGATTCCTAGCCCCTACGTCCCGCCTCTTTTAGTTGCCTTTTACGACACGCAGGTGTTACGGTAGCACGATTCTATTCCTGGCTACGGGGCGCCCTTCAAGTAGTCTTCTACGACACGCGGTGGACACAGTAGCAAGAATGGCTAGAAAATATTAGGAGAGTCGTACAACGACGTTGCATAAATGAATGACCTCAATTTCGCTATTATTAGCCACACAAAAGAATGAAATTTAGGACCGGTTTGCAACGACTTAACATATGATGCATATAGGTAAAATGTTCAAAAAATATAGGATGGGGGAGAAAAGGAGAGCTAGTGAAGAGTGAGGAAGAGCAGAGTGGCTGGAGTGAAATTGTTGAAATTTATATCAACTTCGTGAATGGGTGTCAGGTAATACATGACTCCCCTGTATAATAATCGTGTTACTGTGGACACCAGAGCATTTCTATTAGCAATGTGTGCAGCGAACTAACAAGCGCGCGTAGGGACGACATTATTAGACTCGATGATTCGAAAAAGAGGAACGGTGGAGAGTTTTTACTTTCTCCGAGAAAAAAATGTAATTTATAGTGGTTCTGGTGTCTTTATAATGTCGGTGGGTTAGAGCAGCGCACAGGCTGCGTTGTTGCTATTGCTTAATCCCAGTTCTTCCTCTGGTGGAGGAGCCCACAGACATGTTCAAGTTGGGATTGTTACAACCGGTGCAGGCCTCTATATAAGACATACAACCCTGAGGAAATTATTGTAGTCTCGCGGGTGTTCCCACAGATCACATACCAATGTGATATTTTGATTGAGCCTGCCGCGTGCAATTGCAGGGCACGACGTCCTGATATTTTCAACCGTATTGGACTCGCCTCTGCATCGCAGGCACAGATCGGAATGGGCTTTCGCCAGTCTGTGTCGGTATGACTGGAGGGGGTGTGGTGCCCGCACCTCTGCTCTGACAGGTTAACCCTGTCACCCTGGGCAAGCCCGACTCATCCAGGCCCACATCCGGTGGGTGACTCAGTAGTACCGTGTTGGCTTTGGTCAGCCAGTGGAAGAGCGGTGAAGTGAGTAGGTACTTGTTTATGCACAGTTATGCTCTCTGTAGGTTGGAAAATGGTGGTGTAAAGGGAGCTGAAGTGTCGGTTTCACGTAAGTTCATCAGGTGATGGCAGGGATGGCCGGGTTCACCATTTGGTGAAAGAACCGTTTCCTCCTCACATCGAAAATATGTTTGCGATAGATTACCTTGGTTTCCTCATGCAGACGAGGAATAAGTACGGTCTGAGTACAGACCGTTGCGTTTGCGCAATACCTCGTTCTGTATTTTTTCTAGGGAATTAGTGTGTGGGTGCAAGGTCAGAGGACCAGGTAGTGTTTGCGTAAGAATGGACGGGTCTGATGAATTGTTTGAATAGTATTGTAATTTATTCCATTGAGTTTCCGTATGTATAGTTGTGGCAAGTGTCCGAATCCCGTTCAGTCTAGGTTGTGCTCCAGTGCTGATATTATCATCAGCGTGCCTAACCTCCTCGAGACTGAAAAGGACTCCTCCAATAGGCGCCCCGAAGGCCACGGACACGCCTACTGCTGCAGACGCCGAGAGGATCTCACGTTTCTTGGCCTCGTTGCGGCCATACTTCGGAAACAGGTAGGCCAGTACGTTACCTGAGGGGGAAGATTATGTTAGATTAAAGAGACAGATTTCTAATGCGATGGAGTCCCATGTCCGAAAGTAGTTAACATGAGAGAGGATGATGACAGTTGAAGCCTCTAATGTTATCGGCGGGAGAAGCACACAATTGCGATAGGCTGAAATGTGACCTAGAAAAGAGCCCATCACTGTCTGTTCAAGTGATATAAAAACATACATATATAAATATATTTACTAATCAGTCTCACTCAATTCAATTGATTGAAAATAATACAAATACAACCACAATGCACTCTCCTCTCACTAAGGCGGAAGTGTGTAAATTGCTAGCTAAATACCTACATCGAGCAGCAGTACACTGAGGCCAAAGTTTACGGTGAAATGAAGATAACAGAGACGAGATTGAGATTCGAGGCCAAGGCTTTTTAGTGCACTGGGCAATAAACAAACAGAATAAACAGCGTTATACGGCACTGGTCGGTACCCGGGAGGATCCGTTGCCTATCAGATGTTAAGCCTACTTCTTCCCGTAGAAGATGTCGACGACAAGCCACTAAAACAACTAAGCCTAGGAACATCTGAAGTACTTGTGAACCAGCTTGGAACTGTGAAGGACAGTAACATTCCAAACGTTTTGAATTAGATGTAATCGGATCTTTATGAGCTTCGATTTTAATGATGAACGTTTAATGAATCTTTTTCATCAGATAGCTTATATGCACACATGGGCAGCTGGAGTATGCTCTGCCCTACGTTAATTTCGTATGAAACGAGCTTACAAAGGGCATCATCACCTCCAACAGGAGCTGGTCCAAGCACTGTGACATCACAATCTCACCTATACAGCAGGCAACGTGTACAAGAGGACCTTCTTTGCCGAGCGACAGGCCTGCGGACACCGCTAGTATCATGCCCAGGGACTTGATAAGTAGCGTCCATTTGCCCAGGTAGCCGCGTATGATGAACCCAGATAGAATAGTCTTAATCTGCAAATGGGAGAAGAGAACATGAGCTTTTGATGACACATACTTATTCAAGGACTAAAAAATGAAGGCAGTTCTTATTCAGGTAACTTCATAAAACTTCGACAAACAATGTTCAAAGCTGTGTGAAAATTCAGAACTCGACACAACTGAATGACCGAGAACTAAAAAGACGTAATGGTATTCCTAATAGAACTTATTTCTAAAAAAAAAAAGATTTGAAGAATCCTCAGGTCACGGTATGAAAGATGCTGATATGTTAGAATCCAAATAGACATTATCAGCCTCTTCATGTTTATAATTTTCACTAATAGTTGCCGTGAAATATTAAATTATATCGTGTTTTTTTCAGCTAGAAAGGAGGACGAAAAAGAACGAAGAGTGGTAAAAAAAGGTTGCATGATGGAAAGATCGCAACTTTGCGGTTATCAGCCACCCGAAAGGAGACAAGTTAGGACCGGTGTGTGCGCGAGTGACTGTGTGTGTAACGATAATCAGGAGTGTTGTTAAGAGTGTTTGGGACATGATTAAGGAAATTAAAACTAAACATAAAATGAAAACGAGGTACATAAAAGGAAGCTCTATA
The DNA here is from genome assembly GCA_016164225.1 of Gammarus roeselii. Taxonomy (NCBI): domain Eukaryota; kingdom Metazoa; phylum Arthropoda; class Malacostraca; order Amphipoda; family Gammaridae; genus Gammarus; species Gammarus roeselii. Next base: position 3,616 of record SDVV010008369.1, on the reverse strand, counting down.
AATTCCGGATGAAGGAAAAAGGGAGAGATAGTGATGGGTGAAGAAGATGGAAATTTGAAGGGACATAAATAAATAAGTAAATAAACATCTTTGTTTATAGGTAAATAATACGGTATTCTTTGTTTCATCTTAAACCATTATATAAATGTACAAAAAAAATTGAACTATGTATTAGCTAAGATACAAAATGAACATCGAACAGGAAGGGTGTTACTTCCAAGGAAACAGTAATGCAAAGAAATAATAGGTAAGAAAATGTACAAAAATATCAACAACAAAGCAGCTTAGTGATGGGTACTATACTGCATCTAGATACTGTATCCTGACCAGCACTGCCTCCAACACCTACTTCCTGATCATTCAAAGCAGCTTTCTCACCTCAGGAATACCGGAGCCGCAGGCGTAGGGGGCGAACATCTTGACGAGGGCGGCGGCGAGCGAGGCAAACATGAGCGACCATACCACATAGCAGAAGTAGGAGATGATGTAGCTGCCAGCGCCCTCACCCGCGAACCCGAACACCTCGGGCCATGTCAGGTACTGCAGAGACGAGAGTATTTTTAAATTTATATGCTAAGAGACAGTACAGATGTTTCCTTCAAGTAGCAGGAAAGTGGTTACAAGGTCTGTGTACAGAGAGCAACCGTGATGACAAATGCGATGAAGTTTTAATGGGCATGGCATTGAGAGAAAAAGGTCACTATGATAATTGGTTCAAAGTAGAAGTCATGTAAATTTGGCCAAATTAAATAGGAGGTCAAACTGCCGGTAGCAAGGAAAATGGAGCGTTGGAAGAGTGGCTGCAGGTGGAGTCGGTGACGGCCCATGAAAGCTATAAAAAGATTGGAAACGAAGTGAAGCGGGTGGTGAGGAGAGCTAAAAGGGACGCTGATGCCAGGCGGGGCAGACGGTTGTGCCAGAACTTTGGGAACAAAAAGATGTTCTGGAAAGAGGTGAAGAGGGTGAGAAAAGGAGAGACCGGGAAGGAAGAGGTGGTGGAAGATGAAAACGGCCATATGTTGTTGGAAAGTGGTAATGTACGGAAGAGGTGGGCCGGGTATTTAGATGAGCTGTTGAATGTCGAGGATGACAAAGATGCTGAAATTGTTGCTGTGGGTGGTGGTGCTCGGATGCCAATTTTGGAAGGAAGACTTGTGACGGACATCGAGGATGAGGTGCAGGAGGCGGTTGAGGTTATGAAAGCCCCTGGTTTGGATGGTGTTGCGACCGAGTGCCTGAAAAAGGGTGGAATAACGATTGTCGAATGGTTGGTGAGGCTACTGAACTTGTGTTTTGTGGCGGGCGTGGTACCGATCGAGCGGCGCAGTGCTTGCAATGTTCTGCTGTATAAGGGCAAAGGAGATAAAAATGCATGCTGCAACTCGATATCAGTTCGATGTGTGGTTGGTAAGTAGTACGGGAGAGGACTGATCAAAAGGATCAGAGACTATACGGACTGCGCAATTGGAGAGGAACAGTGAGGCTTTAGGAGTGGTAGAGGGTGTGCCGATCAGATATTTTCAGTGAGACAGGTCTGTGAGAAGTACCTTGCAAAGAGAAAGGATGTGTTCTAGGCCTTCATGGATCTGGAAAAGGCTTAGGACAGGATTGACAGGGAAGCGCTGTGGACGGTGTTGCGTTTGTATGGAGTGGGCGAACATCTGCGAAGAGAGGTGAGAAATTGGTTCACATTGAAAGTGGGACTGAAACAAGGCTGTGTGATGTCTCCATGGTTGTTCAATCTCTATATGGATGGAGCGGTCTGGGAAGTGAACGCGAGTGAGCTGGGTCGTGGCTTGGAGCTGTTGGAAGCGAATGGGCGGAGTTGGCAGTTGAGTCAGTTGCTATTTGCAGATGATACGGCGCTGGTGGAGGATTCAGAGGAGGAGCTATGTAGGCTAGTGTCTGAATTTGGTCGAGTGTGTAAGTGAAGGAAGCTTCGAGTGAACGTGGGTAAAATTTAAGTAATGAGATGCTCGAGGAGAGTGGATGCGAGCAAAATTAGTGTCCTCCTAAATAGAGAGCTGTGGGAGGGAGTTCAGTGTTCCAAGTATCTGGGCTCACATGGGGAGATGACTGAACTTGTGGAAACTGAAGTGAAGGCGCGAGTGACGGAGGGGTGTGAAGTGTTTGGTACACTGAAGAGTGTTATGAGCTGTAGGACGTTGGGGATGGAAGCAAAGAGAAGGTTGTATAAGGGTGTTGTTGTCCCAACTGTGCTCTAAGGAGCTGAGACTTGGGGGATGAGAACAGAGTAGAGAAGAAGGTTGAATATTTTCAAGATTAAATGTATGAGGAGCATGGCAGGAGTTGCGATTAGAGCCCAACACACCAACGAAGAGGTTTGAATCAGAACGGGGATAGTGAAGAAGTTAAAGGACAGAGTGGTTTCGCGTGTTGTGAGACGGTTCGGGCACATGGTGAGGATGGATGAAGAGGGAGATTGGTAGAAAGGGTGATGAAGGCGGAAGCGAGTGGTCGCAGGCCTAGAGGTAGACCGAAATTTGGGTGGATGAATGGTGTGAAGCAGGCGTCAGGAAGGAGAAACTTGAAAGTGGAAGTGGTGAGAGAGCGTGCAATGACAGGCGTGAGTGGAGAAGGGTTGATTTTTACCGCTGCTATCATGTGCTTTCCCGCCCTTGGCATCACGATGCAGTGTAAGTAAACCAGCGAAAACTGTCGAGCCCTGCTGCTGACAACGTATTCTCGGACCGCACTCGTGATCTAGAGTGTGTATTGCGAGGTTACCGGCCGGACCCTTAGCACAAAAGGGTTAAGTTGTGTGAGTGTGAGCGTATGAGGGTGTGAGGTGCGCCTTGCCGTCGGCCACCCCCCTTTCTGGGGGATTCAGCCTAGTGTCTGTATCAGATTAAAGAAGTTCTCCACGCAGAGGCATTTAGAAGGGGTATTCGTGGAAGAATGTTCCTTATAAATATTAAAGCAGCATGAACAACAAAACCACATCATCTGATTTGTATACTGCATTGCAGTATACATTTTGGGGTTCATTTGATTTGAGCCTCATTTCCACCGGAGCCTCAACGTGAGTCATAATAGGCTCTCCCGTAGGGCACGACCGTCGTTGATTCAGGTAAGTTCGCACGGCCTCGCGAGCGAAAATATTAGTCATGTCAAGATGAAGTCAGTACATATTTCCCTTATGGCATATTCGCGTACCAGCGCGTACGAGAGAGTAAAGAGTTAACGCGTATCTTCCTAAAATGTGTTGTTGTTTCTGTGCGTAATGGGGTGGATTTTGATTTGATTTGAGCCTCATTTCCACCAGAGCCTCAACGTGAGTCATAATAGGCTCCCCCGTAGGGCTCGATGATTATTGATTCCAGTAGGCTCGCACGCCTAAGTGCGCGAGGAATAAACGAAACAACGCTTTCAACGTTAGAAAAAATGTGAAAATTTTAGCAGTGTCAGACGCACGCTAGTGCGCAAAAGAAAAAACGCTTTCTCGAAACGGACCTCCGCTTCCAATCCTTTAGAACATTACGTTTGATACGTACGCACCCTAGTGCGTAGAGGTAGCATCTTCGAGATTAGAACAAGATCAGCGGCCACACGGGCAATAACAGCTCCGACAGCAACGCAACACAATATTTACAGG
>SDVV010008368.1:0-17239 GCA_016164225.1 Gammarus roeselii | reverse complement strand
GCATGGAATGAAAGATCCCTTTCATGAAAAGAAGCATCTGGAAGTTATCATCACACTGGAATAATATTTGGTTATTAACACGTCCTTGCAAAATGAGGACGAACGCTCCATTACTTCATTAGAGAGGACGGTTGTGTTGAGCTTGATGAAATGCACCAACACTTGCTCTCCCAAGAAGGCAGTTTCGAAAAGTTACACGTTTACTGAAAGGAGATCCGGATTTAACTTATGTTTTAGCAGGTTTTAATGATGAAGATGTTAATCTAACGGAGTTTAATTAGTCAGTTTAATCGAAGACAAAAACGACACTTTGCCAATTAGCAACGGCCTAATTGTTGGTTTGGTGCCGAGCTCTGAATTTGACAATTAAATTGATCCCAACAGGCCGGCGCATGATGATGATCCCAGCAGGCCAGTCCATGATGTGGGTCCCAGCAGGCCAGGGCATGATGTGGGTCCCAACAGGCCAGGGCATGATGTGGGTCCCAACAGGCCGGCGCATGATGATGATCCCAGCAGGCCAGGCCATGATGTGGGTCCCAGCAGGCCAGCGCCTGATATTGATCCGAGTGTGCCAGAGCCATATGTTGATCCGAGTGTGCCAGAGCCATATGTTGATCCGAGTGTGCCAGAGCCATATGTTGATCCGAGTGTGCCAGAGCCATATGTTGATCCGAGTGTGCCAGAGCCATATGTTGATCCGAGTGTGATTTCAAATGAAGCCCAACCAAGGTTGACCAAAATGATATCTAGAGTACTGCCTTGGACATCAAACACTGTGATAAAAGTTGTATCTTGATACTGAATTTGGCCAACACAGGCCACAACATGGACCACAACACGGACACAACATGCCTCACAACATGGAACACAAACAACACGGCCAACACCAACCATAACACGGATCCCAACACGGATCACAATACGGACCCAAACACGGACCACAACATGGCTCACAACCACGACCCACACCGACCACAACGCGAAACATAACACGGAGCACGACACGGATACAACACGGACCACATCACGGACCACACTACGGTTCACAATTCGGACCACATCAAGGTTCACAATACGGACCACACCACGGACCACAACACAGACCTCAACACGTTCCACAACACGAATCACAAGACGTTTCACAACACGGACCACAAGCCGTTTCACAACACGGATCACAACACGGACTACAACACAACGAACACAGACCCAACACGGCTTCACGAGGACTCCCTGTTATAGCGGATACAGCGTCTCACGCCCCAAGTCATTGATCGATTTTCTATAGCACGGTCTTCTTCTGCAGAGAGAGTATCCCTGCAGAACTGGAGATTCCCTCTCCTACGTTTATTACGCATTAACCTTCCCTCTTCTACGTCACGTGAATACATTCCCGTCTGTGTTACGCATTGCGCCATCCCCTTCTATGTTACGTGTAAACATTGCCGTCTTTAATACGCATTACGCATTACCCTTCTATGTTACGTGTAAGCATTCCCCTTTTGCTTCCGAAATACACATCAAGCTTCTCCGCTTCCTTCCATGAATAGCAGTAAAATAACATAAACAACAAAGCCGGCATACAATTAACAATAGTTACATGGTCATTATTACTTGTTATTCACAAGTCGTAACAAACACCCATAGTCCATTGGTTACTTTCTTTCTTATTTAATGAGTAACTTAAGTTCATATACTGCGTTGCCAGTCCTCAGGCCAGCAGTGCCCAAACAGCAATGCCCAAACATCGTATCGCATAGGACTGACACCCACATCATTAAGGGCACACTTGATGTGCCAACAGCCCGCCAGCATAGTGAACACATCTTTATTACGGACACATCCACATCATTAAGGGCATACAAGATGTGCCAACAGTCAATCAGCATAGTGAACACATCTTTATTATAAACACATCCACATCATTAAGGGCACACTTGATGTGCCAACAGCCAACCAGCATAGTGAACACATCTTTATTACGGACACATCCACATCATTAAGGGCACACAAAACAGTTACATGCATTACCTCTTCTGGTAGCTCTTTGATATGAATGCAGCCAGTAAGGAATAGAACAAGCACTGCAGTCAGTCTGTGGGAGGCATTCTTGAACACTTCACTCGGTATGTCGTCATTTCCAACAGCTTTGTTATTTTTGAGGTCTTTGACAATGCTCCTAACCTCTGCCACAAAAACCATTTCGTTAACAGCATCAACAATGTCGAGGGCGTTTTGCACCCAACTTCTATTCTATTCCTTGTCAACAGAATTAGCAATGTGCTGGAAATGCTCCCCCCCCGACCCTTGCAATGTTTGCTTCCCCAGTTACGCCCGCCACCACGAGTGGAAGTGCTTCCTTTTTTGGATTAAGTGGCCGAATTCTTTCCAGAAATCTTTACATTTACCTTCTCGCAATTTTGCTAGAAGAGCCTGCGCACGCAACTGTTGCTCGTTCTCTCTCAAAAACGCGAGTTCTCTACGAAACCGTGACTTTGCTATCCTCATTGCTACCGCAAGTTGACCTCCCCGAGGCCTTCCAGCAATATTCCAATTAAATACGGCGTCTCGTACAGCATAATTCTGTTCTCGTGCTCGTTCATTTCAACCTGGGACGTTGTATTTGCTCGGTTTTCCACTGCCAAATAAATACACGTTATCAACACTTTCATTCACTCTGAGAAGCCTATCAGGAATATTTGTAAGAAGGACATCGAGCTCAGCATAGAATCTGTGCAGTAGTCCCCTATTCTCAAAGTTCCAATCAATCGTCCTAACCTCACAAGAGTTAGGTTGTCTTGGAGTCTGCATTCCCTCTACACTCAAAGTTACCCCTAAAACACGATGATCCGTGCAGGCAACATCGGGCAGCAAGCGACAGGAAATTGTTGCATCTAATAACAGCGAGACAAAGCAATATGATCGATTCATGAGGTGGAAAGAGAACCATGATTCACATGCGTGTATGTGTCCGGTGGCAGCAGCCTTGTGTCCTGAAATGCAACATTATGCTCAGCAAATAGCTCTTCAATCTCAATAAACCTATTTGTGTGTGGTGAGGCATTAAAATCTCCTAAAATACACATTTGTTGCTCTTCCCTACACTCCAATATACCCCCAAGAACACCCATGCATCTGAGATATTCCTCCAGATTTTCACCGGAGATGACAGGGGAGTAAACATTTAATTAAAATTGTATTGCCTAATTGTTATATGTGGGCTCATAGATTGTGGCCAAATGAATGTCAAACCCCCATGTGGCCTCCTCACCCTGATTACCCTTGTCTCATTGACAGAGGAAATTGAGAATGAAGCTATCTTCTCTCCCAGAGAGGACGGTAAATTAAGCTGCCAGGGATGAAGCCACGTCTCCTGCAAAGCTACTAACTGAGTTGTTTTGCAGAGGTCTGCGACATTGGCTTCAGAATTTTCCGCTAAGTCAAAACAATTCAGAGGCAATTCGAACTTCTGTTCTGCTACCGTTATTGACCTCCATTATATAGCTGCCGCGCCCTGCACTGGGTCCCTTACGCGCCTTCTTCTCTTTACCTGTATCTCCCTAATCCGTTCTCTAACATCTGCTTAACTTTCTTCATCTGTCAGGTTGAAGTCTTTTGGTAAGCGCACGTTGGTCTTGACAAGCTGTAGGCAGATTCTTTCTTCCCAAATGTTCTCGTCAAAGAGCACGGATTCCAGTAGATTAGCGTCCCCATATATCTCAAAGGGTGACGTTCCTTCATTCTTCTTAGAGGGAACCTACTTCAAGGAAGGCAAGCAAGATTCGCCAGCAGCCAACCAGCATAGTAAGCCCATCTCTATTATAAACACACCCTTATCATTAGGTGCACGCAAGATGTGCCAACAGCCACGCAGCATAATAAACACAACTTTATTCAGGACACATCCACATCATTAAGAGCACACAAGACGTGCCTACAGCCAACCAGCATAATAAACATTACTTTATTAATCGCAATAACCACTTTCCGTTTTGTCGTTCTGTAATGTTAAGGGGGGGGGGGTTGAGTTTGGTCTACATTTCTAGCCAGGGTCTCGGAGAAAGACATTGATTGAATTGGTCGAGTTAAAGCTGCAAATGCAGTTTAATAGATCACAGAGGATTCGGGAAGTTTTTAGCTGTAGGGAAGGGTATTAATATTTTATAGGAATAAGTAAAACTCAACGGAAAAATAGCTAAATGTGGGGCTGAAGGCTCGCATCCGGTATTGAGGATACGGAGAGGAGTCACTAAAACCGATACAGAAGGTTCTAGTCTTCAAGGGTTCTCCATGAAACAATCTGATTGCCTTATGCTTGTTCATGACCTTCAAACGATCTGTAAAACACGTAGTCCGTTCAAGAAATTCAAACATGACATAAAAAAACATTTCATAAATATTTCAGTGCATTAAATTTTTTAATGTTATTTAAATTTGTTAGCACACCAGTTTTTATTGTTCATTCTTGCATAATTATGAAATAGGATACATGCAATTTCGTTTATTATAGACCTCGTTAACCATATTACAGTGACTACTACACATCCCAACACTGCCGTTAACACTACTCATCTGAACACTGTCGTGACCACTACACATCCCAACACTGCCGTGACCACTACACATCCCAACACTGCCGTGACAACTACCCATCATACATTGCCGTGACCACTACACATCTCCCAACACTACCGTGACCACTACTCATCTGATCTGACCATAATGGTCTGACTATAATGATCTGACCAAGATGATCTGACCATAATGACCCGATACTAATGCTCTGACCCTAATGATCTGACCATAATGATCTGACCATTTTGATCGGACCCTAATGATCTGACCATAATGATCTGCCATGATGATCTAACCATAATGAACTGACCATAATGATCTGACCATAATGATGTGCCATGATGATCTGACCATAATGATGTGCCATGATGATCCCACCCAAAATGATCTGACCATAAGGATCTGACCAAAATGATCTGACCATAATGATCTGACCATATTGATCTGACCAAAATGATCTGACCATAATGATCTGATCATAATGATCTGACCATAAAAAATGATCTGCCATGATGATCTGACCATGATGATCTAACCATAATGATCTGCCATGATGATCTAACCATAATGAACTGACCATAATGATCTGACCATAATGCTCTGACCCTAATGATCTGACCATAATGATCTGACCATAATGATCGGTCATGATGATCTAACCATGATGAACTGACCATAATGATCTGACCATAATGATCTGACCATAATGATCTGACCATAATGATCTGACCATAATGATCTGACCATAATGATCTGCCACGATGATCTAACCATAATGATGTGACATGATGATCCAACCCAAAATTATCTGACCATAAGGAGCTGACCAAAATGATCTGACCATAATGATCTGACTATAATGATCTTACCATAATGATCTGATCATAATGATCTGATCATAATGGTCTGACCACAATGATCTGACAATAATGATCTGATCATAACGGTCTGACCATAATGATCGGACCATAATGCTCTGACCCTAATGATCAGACTATAATGATCTGACCATAATAATCTGACCATAATGATCTGCCATGATGATCCAATCATAATGAACTGACCATAATGATCTGACCATAATGATCTGACCATAATGATGTGCCATGATGAACTAACCATAATGATTTGACCATAATGATCTGACCATAATGATCTCACCATGATGATCTAACCATAACGATCTGCAATGATGATCTAACCATAATGATCTGACCATAATGATCTGACCATAATGCTCTGACCATAATGATCTGATCATAATGATCTCATCATAATGATCTGACCATAAACAAAGATCTGTCATGATGATCTGAACATGATGATCTAATCATAATGATCTGCCATGATGATCTAGCCATAATGATCTGACCATAATTATCTGACCATAATGATCTGACCATAATGATATGACCATAATTATCTGAACATAATGATCTGACCATAATGATCTGACCATAATGACATGACCATAAGGATCTGATCATAATGATTTAATATGATGATCTGACCATAATGATCTGACCATATTGATCTGACCATAATGATCTGATCATAATGATTTAACCATGATGATTTGACCATAATGATCTGACCATAATGATCTGCCATAATGATCTAACCATAATGCTCTGATCATAATGATCTGACCATAAAAAATGATCTGTTATGATGATCTGACCATGATGATATGACTAGTAGTAGAAATCGTGATTTGGTCAATCTGTCACCACACCAAAACAACATTCATGTGTTTTATTTGAATTTTGAGTGACCTGTCGTCAGCAGAGGGTAGCACCGACCATTGGCTTATGGTAGGCTGACGGTAGGCGGACGTTGAGTAGGCGGTACGCTAACAGGTGGCTGATAGTAGGCCGAAGATAATTCGCCTATATTCTATTCACTGGCTATTATAACACTAACCAAAATAAGTAGAATGCCCCAGTGAAATATTTAAGCAGATGCAGTAAATAAAAGTAAAACATAAAATTCACAAAACAGGAACACTTCCATTATTTCAAGAAATTGTACCAATCGATGAATTATTTCCTCATGTCGTTAACTGCTTTCATCTGACTGCAGCCATTGCGATAAATAGACGTCCAGCGACTTATTAATGGCAGCAACTAAACTAATACTCTATAGTATCGCAGAAGGGGCCAAGTACTTCATTCCCCGGCGTTGCATCAACTACTCTATATTATTGCAAAAGGGGCCAAGTACTTCATTCCCCAGCATGGCACCACCTACTCTATATTATTGCAAAAGGGGCCAAGTACTTCATTCCACAGCGTTGCACCACCTACTCCATATTATTGCAAAAGGGGCCAAGTACGTCATTCCCCAGCGTTACCCCACCTACTCTTTATTATTACAAAATAGGCCAAGTACTTCATTCCCCAGCGTTGCATCACCTACTCTATATTAGTGCAAAATAGGTCAAGTACTTCATTCCCCAGCGTTGCATCACCTACTCTATTTTAGTGCAAAATAGGCCAAGTACTTCATTCCCCAGCGTTGCACCACCTACACTATATAAGTGCAAAATAGGACAAGTACTTCATTCCCCAACGTTGCATCACCTACTCTATATTAGTGCAAAATCGGCCAAGTACTTCATTCTCCAGAGCTGCATCACCTACTTTATATTAGTGCAAAATAGGTCAAGTACTTCATTCCCCAGCGTTGCATCACCTACTCAATATAAGTGCAAAATAGGCCAAGTTTTTCATTCCCCAGCGTTGCATCACCTGCTCTATATTAGTGCAAAATAGACCAAGTACTTCATTCCCCAGCGTTGCATCACCTATTCGATATTATTGCAAAAAGGGTCAAGTACTTCATTCCCCAGCGTTGCATCACCTCCAATAATGAAGAGGACCCTTGAATATAGTAAACATTTTTCTTGAAATTTATTTCTAGCACATTTTCTTTAAAATTATCACCACCATCGTCCTTTCTGCAAGAATTTATTGCACACGACTTTTCGAAAAATTTGTATATGAAATGGTCACAAAGAGCAACGAACAGCAACACAAGTACTGGACCAGGTATGCGAACGAGGATTGATATGCTCCTATAATTGCGTTCAAATTCAACCATCTTTATTTATACCTTCATGTTCTGTCCCACAATAATTTTGGCTGTATCTAAACTAAACGAATAAAGATTTTACCCTCGCAGCGGCTCACTCAGGCTGTATGACGTCATCCAGAATGCACATCTAGAGCCTTTGAGTGCTTGATCGCAAGGGGGCCTCAATATCTGTCGTGCTGGAGGGTGCCAACCCCCTTGCTTGTATTGTTGAGTGCCTGACTGCAAGAGGGCCTCATTACCTGTCATGCTGGAAGGTGCCAACCACCTTGCTTGTATTGTTGAGTGCCTGGCCCCAAGGGGGCCTTATTACCAGTCGTGCTGGTGGGTGCCAACCATCTTGCTCCTACTGTTGCGTGTCTGGCCGCAGGGGGGCCTCAATACCTGTCGTGCTGGAGGGTGCTAACCATCTTGTTCCTACTGTTCTTGTCTGACCACAAGGGGGCCTCATTACCTGTCGTGCTAGAGGGTGCCAACCACCTTGCTAATACTGTTTCGTGTCTGACCGCAAGGGGCCTCTTTACCTGTCCTGCTGGAGGGTGCCAACCACCTTGCTCCTACTGTTGCGTGTCTGACCGCAAGGAGGCCTCCTTACCTGTCGTGCTGGAGGATGCCATCCATATTGCTTATATTGTTGTTCTAAACGAGTCAGAACATATTGAAAAGTTTGAACTAAATAAATTTAACAGACATGATTACAAAACAGCCTTACTGGTTGGCGTGCTAGGTACTGTGTCTACGTTTAAAACTGTTTAGTAATACTCATATCAAGGATATGGGGTCTCGTGATACTTCTGATCGATGATTTGAATAACTTAAGACGCTACCTCCAGATTCAACGCACGAACGCAAACAAATTCGTCAGCGCTCATTGGTCCAATAGGGACTGATGCCGTCTTGGGGCTTTTCTCTGTGCTACAGAGTGTCACGGCACCGAGTGGTGTTGGCAGCTCCATAGCACCCTTGGCTCTGAGGTCATCATTACATGTGGTCCAATTCCAGCCAGTGCCATATCAAGATGCTTATCGGTAGACTGCTCAAAAGTGAAAGGTTTCGGTAGGAGCCGTTCCTAGTACACTGTCGAAATGCGAGAAGAACCTAACTTACAGCCCTGGGTGAAGAGAGAGGGAGAGGAAGGAGGAGTGTAGAGGGAGAGGGAGAGGATTGGAGAAGTGGAGAGGACGAGGGAGAGGATGGGAGGAGTGAAGAGGATGTGAGGAGTGATGAGGGAGAGGGAGAGGATGGGAGGAGTGATGAGGGAGAGGGAGAGGATAGAACGAGTAAAGAAAGAAGGAGAGGAAGGGTGGAGTGAAGAGATAGGGAGGGGATGGGAAGTGTGCAGAGGGAGGTTAAAGGATGGAAAGAGTGATGAAAGGAGGAAATGATAGATGCGGGTGAAGAGAGGGGGAGTGTATGGAAGAAGTGATGAGGGAGGGAGAGGATGGGGTCGAAGAAATGATGGTCGTCCGGGAATGCTGGGACTTGATTGTTAGGCAAGGCAGGGAGGGAGATAATAACAGTGAGGGAGATAATAACAGTGAGGGAGATGATAACAGTGAGGGAGATAATAGCAATGAGGGAGATAATAACAGTGAGGGGGGTGATAACAGTGAGGGAGATAATAACAATGAGGGAGATAATGACAGTGAGGGATATAATAACAGTGAGGGAGATAATAACAGTGAGAGAGAGAATAACAATGGGGGAGATAATAACAGTGAGGGAGATAATAACAGTGAGGGAGATAATAACAGGGAGGGAGACAATAACAGTGAGGGAGATGATAACAGTGAGGGAGATAATAACGGTGAGGGAGATAATAACAGTGGGAGATGATAACAGTGTCACAAGGAGTCACAAGGAACTAGAGATCCAAAGAGGCAATCTCTGCCCATCCTTCGATTTGCATTGAAGTGAACCTTTCGGAGTCCCCCCAGGGGGGACTCCCGTGTGTAACTCTCTTCAGTCACACAGACCCCAAAAAGGCTTTTGTGTGCTGCAGAGCATCCCCTTGGTTCTGTAACCATCATGGGACCTCATCTCTGCCCCCCACCCTGATGTTGAACGGGCTGGGAGGCCTTTAAATAGGCTATCCCTGCTCATCCAGAGACCGGTATATTAAGGCAGGGCTCTCTCCTATCGCACTGCGCTGGCGCTTGGTTCACTGTATCGTGGAGCGATACAACTTAGCCTCTCTCACCACGGGAAGGTGGCCAGCTTCTCTCGGGTCGGCCTATTGCCTGACCCATTCTGTCCGATGTGTTGTGTGGGGCTGTTGTGGTGGTCGTAGCAGTGGATGCTAACTTTTCTGGGGTAGCACAAGGGGTTCCCCGTTTGACCCACGTGCGCTGCACGAGGGTTGCGTTTCCCTTATTCATTGCTTCTAAGGCTGTTCCCACCATCTCCGCAGCCGGGTTTGAGATGCCAGTGGGGCGTTGGGGGCTGCTACAGAGTGCAGATCCCGCTAGCTGCCCCCGTCCCTTTAGGTCTCCAGTCTGTCCTAAATGCCTTTGCTACTATCACTGATAGTCGAGTTCAGGGAGGGTCCGGTCTAGCCTACGCTTGAAAGTCTCCTCTGATTCACTCGCAGTCACTGCCGGCGGAAGTCTATTCCAGACGTTGATGCGTTTGTAGGTCATCAGGTCACCGCAGGGTCGGGGGTTGAATCTCTTTGGTTGGAGTTTCAGCCCGTGATTCCTGGTGGGGTGGCCATTTAGCGTGAAGAGGTTTCTGTACTCTACGTTATTGAAGCCTTTCAGGATTTTAAAGGTTTCAATTAGCTGTCCTCGAAGCCTACGCTTTTCGAAGGTGAAGATATTCAGTTCCCTTAATCTTCTCCGACACCCCATGTGTCTGATAGATGAGATCATCTTCGTTGCCCCAGCCTGTACCCTTTCCAGTCTCTTGATGTCTTGGATCAGGGTGGGAGACCAGAATTAGACGACATACTCCAATAGTGGTCTAACTAGGGTATTGTACAGGGTTAGGATTATCTCCTTGTCCCTGTACCTGAATTGCCTTCCGATGTATCCGAGGACTTTTTTAGCTTTCTTCTCGACTGGAGAATTTCAGATCAGCGCTGATGTAGACTCCCAGATCTTTTTCTAGGTTGGTGGTCAGGATCTAACTGCCCAATAGGGAGTAGTTCGCCGATCAGTTTGCTCTGCCGATGTGCATAACTGTGCACTTGTCCGTGTTGAATGGCATCTGTCATGCCTCGGACCATCCCCCGATTCTGTCAAGATCCTGCTGCAGGTACTCGACAGCTGTGGGGCTTGCGGCGTTCGCTCCTAGTTTGGTGTCGTCCGCAAATTTTTATATTTTGCTAATGAGGCCTGCGTCTAGGTCATTTATGTAAATGAGGAACAGGAGTGGGCCTAGAACTGATCCTTTGGGGACCCCGCTTTAAGCCGGGGCCCACGGTGAACTTTCACCGTTGATCACCACTCTCGGCCTTCTGTCTGAAAGCCAGTGCTCTATCCATTCCCAGATTCTTCCCACAACTCCAAGAGCTCTCAGCTTGGTGAGGAGTCTCAGGTGAGGGACCTTATCGAATGCCTTCTTGAAGTCAAGATACAGGATATCGATGGCCCTTGAGTCGTCGTAGATGTAGATCATGTGGTGGAAGAATTCCAACATGTTGGTCAGGCATGATCTTTTACATCGAAAACCGTTCTGACTGTTCCCTAGAAGATTGTTTGTCTCCAGATGGTCTACGATTTGGTCTGCAATAATAGACTGCAACATTTTGCCCACAACTGATGTGAGGCTGATGGGCCTGTAGTTTCCCGGGAGATTTTTCGGCCCCTCCTTGTGGATAAGGGTGGCGTCGGCTATCTTCATGTCCTCGGGAACCGCCCCCTCTTCCAGTGATTGGTTGAATACCAACAGGAGATGGAGGTCAATTTCGTCCGAGACAGCTTTTATTACTTCCGGGAGGAACCCGTTGGAGCCGGCAGATTTGTTCACCTTCAGTTTCTTGATTTTCCCTATTATCTCTGCGGCTGTGCATTGGATGTCCTCCAAGGGTTGCATCCCCCGGTACCTAATGGAGGGTTCCAGGATTGCATCTTCACTCTCTTCGGTGAACGCGCTAACGAAGTACTGGTTAAGTGCCTCCGCTATCTCCGCATTTGTAGTTGTCAGAGTTCCTTGGTCCGTGATAAGTGGGCCGATGAAGCTCCGATGGGTTTCCTGCTGTTTACGTGGCTGAAGAATTCTTTCGGGTTGCGTTTGCAGGTAGCTGCAACTCGGCGTTCTTTGCTGTGTTGGGCTACTCTGGTTCACCTCTTCACCACTCTACATTGTTCCATGTGTTCGTTCCGCAATCGGTCCGAAGGGTTTTGTTTCTAGCGCCTGTATGAACGGTTTTTGGGGGACATGGCTGATTTGATTTCTCTGTTGAACCCCGTAGGATGGGGCTTTTGGTCGGCTCGCACTTCATTGATTGGGATGTAGCCTTCCTGGACGACCAGGAATTTGATTTTTAAATCCGTCCAAGATGCCTCAACTGATTTCAGCCTGGTGGGTTGGAGGTTGCTGAGGTCCCTTTTAAACTTAACGATGTCCGCTCGTCGGAAGTTGAGCCTTCGTTTGGCATTGGGGGATTGCTCGGTTTGTTGGCACGTGGATGACGCACCTGACCATGTTATGGTCACTGGTGCCCAGGGGTTCACCTACAGTAACCTGGGTAACCAGGTTTTCTTCCTTAACAAAGATTGGGTCTAGGAAGCTGTTTCCACTGGTGGGTTCGTCAACCAGTTGTTCCAGAAAGTTATTGTTGGCGAAGTCGACTAATCTGTTCCTCTCTACGTCTGCCGTTCGGTTTTCCCAGACAACGCTGTAGTTAAAGTCCCCCATAATCACTGCTATCCTGTTATGGACCAGCTGTGTGAGGAGCTCGTCGAGAGATTGGTCGCTATCCGCCGTTTGGTGGGGTGGCCGGTACAGGAGAAGTACGTGTAGCTTTCTGGCTGTGCCTTCGATTTCGATACCTATGACCTCATGTGGGGTGTCAATGGTAAGGCGAGTGGCTCTGAATTGGTTTCGCACATAGTTTGCGACACCTCCTCCCCGTCTGGCCTGACGGTCTCTTTTGAAGAAGTTATACCCTTCAATTTCGAACTCGCCTTCGAAATCGTCTCCTTCTGTCTGGATCCAGGTTTCCGGGATGCCTATTATGTCAGGCATCTCAGAAGCAACAAGGCTGCGGAATTCTGCTTGCTTGTTCCTGATCGATCCAGAATTCAGAAGTAGCATCCGGAGGCCATCTATGTTGTTCTCGGCTCTTCGGATGCTTTCTCGTTTCTCGGATGTGGTGGTGGCTGTTCACCTCTCCTGGGGGGTGATGAGGGAAGTCGAGGGTCCGGGTCGTTTCCCTCGTCATCACTTTGACTGTCACTGTCAGTCTCGGAGTCTTTCCTGCGGTTGCCAGGGGCGCCAGCTTCAGTCCCGCAGTCGCTCGGTTCAGCGCTGTTGCTGTTCGCCGGGTCAGGTTGGTTAGCCCTGTCCCCGTCGTCAATGGCTTCCTCCGCAGGGACGGTTTCTTCGGTAATCGTCTGCTCCAGATGGATTATCGTTTCACCGTCGGGGATTTCAGTGTCTGTGTCTGAGCTGGTGGTGGTGTCTCTTACACTGGTGTGTGTACTACCCTCGCCTGAGCTCGTGGAGCTGGAGCTGATGTCGTGCTCAGATCTGGCCAGTGCGGTGTTGTTGGCGGCCCCCGTGGAGTTTGTTGAGGGTGCTTGCTTTCCAGTTTTTATGCTGGGGGGGTCTCGGACTAGGTCTCCGTGTCCGAGGAGTCGGTGGATCTGGCAAGGGCGGAAGAAGGTTTCTTCCTCTTCCTTTTCCTCCTGCTCTTTCCTCCGCCCGTTCCCCTTGGTGTGTGGGTCTGTTGAGGGGGCTGCTCCATCACTGGGATGTGCGGGGGGGGGTGCAGGTGTTTGTGGGTTTCCCTGTTTAGCGGGTTGCCCGAGGTCTTTGTAGAGCCTCGTGTTAATCAGGTCAGCCAGTTGGCGTGATCCTGCGGCGTTGAGGTGGACTCCGTCCTTCCTGTAGAGCGCATTCTTGTTCAGGAAGTCGCTCCAAGGGTCGACGAATCTCACCTCTTCTGTGTTGCACAGTCCCTTCACCCTTCTGTTCAGGGCAATGGCTTTGATGTGTGCCTCTCTTGAGATTCTGAGGCGGGGGACAAGGCCAGTGATGATGCCTTTGGTGCTTTTCTCTTTTACTGTATCAATTAGGGCCTTGGAGTTGGCCATGAAGGGTTCGGTGAGGCCGGTTCGCCCCCTCCACAGGAAGTCAATTTATCCTGCTAATACAAAAATCGAGCTGCGTTTGTCGGTGGTCATGCTTGACACTGCCGCTCTCACTCGGGAAAAGTTCGCACCTGGGATCGCTTTCGCAATCCGGCTTAGGGGATTTTGCTTGGTGAAGTAGTAGTCATGTCCCCCCACTAGCGAGTCTCCAGCAAGACTGTTGGTCAGCTCATTGTAGCTGCTGTTGTTCTTCTTTGGCCCTTCCTGATTCTGGGCACTGGTTTCTTGGGTGTTGGGCTCACCTAGAGCTCCGTACCTGTTTTGGGTTGGCAGGCGCAATTTTAAGTTGGCAGCCGGCTTGAGCCCTTAATATGTTAGAGACCAAGGTGAAGCCAGTAGAATTTTTCCAGTTCCTCTCTTGGTTTCCTCGGTCTCTGGGGGTAGAGGTGGTGTAGTTCCACCAGGGTGGCCTTGCTTGGCTTACGTTTGATTGAGGTCGGGGGGCCTCCTTTTTGCTGTCGGTGGCCTCCGTGTTCCCTGTGTTGGGGTCTAGGGCTTCCTCCGCAAGTCAGGTTTCCCCGGTAGTCCCACCGGGTAGGTCCCTGGTGGTTCGGTTTTGCTGGAGTTGCTCCTCTTTGGCTGTTGGGTGCTCCGCCGCTAGTGGTTGGCTTTTGCGGGCTCCCTCGAGTGTGGCTTGTGTCTTCCTCTCGGAAGAAGTAGTCCTCTGCTGTTTCCCTTCTCCTCAGGAGAAGGCCAGCCTGGGACCTGTTTCTGATTTTCCTCCTTCAGCTTCTCGTTCTGCATTTTGCACGTGCAGAAGCGGCATTTGCTTTTTGCTCCCAGCTTTGCGTAGCAGGCCTCCTTGAAGTCCGTGCACCATTTCTGTGTGCCGCTCACAAAGCATTGATGATTTGTTTTCGGGGGGTTGCCGCTTTTGCCTCCGCTCTAACTGTTGTTGCTGTTGTGTGAGTATTCCTGATCTTTTGACTGGATCGTGTGGTGGTGTCTGAGGCGTACGAGGTGCTGGTGTCGCTGTCCTCTTAGGCGGTTTCTGTGCCTTACCTCTCCTGTTTGGTTTTACTTCTGTTTTCTTCGCTGTTGGCATCTTACTTTCTTTTTGGTGCGCTGAACTTTGTGATGGACTTTTCTGTTGCTTTTTATAGTTTTTTCGTTCCTTTGTCACCATAGTATCGTTCAATAGTTTTTTTTTGGAGGCCCGGGAGCGGTGGCCTCCTGAAAGGGCCCCCTGTTCTCTCGTCGCGAGGGAGATAATAGCAGTGAGGGAGATAGTAACAGTGAGGGTGATTATAACAGTGAGGGAGATAATAACAGTAAGAGAGATAATAACAGTGAGGAAGATAATAACTATAAAGTATCTGTTGAAATCTCATGAGAATGAGATCAGACAAATTCAACACGGTAAACCAAAAATGGTATTCCCCATGTTCAAAACGTACAGTATTGAATAATATTTCATCGGTTCCTAATCTTCACACAAGGCTTAGCATTGCTCAAACCATCAGAACAATATCATACACGACCAGCTGTCGTCGCTTATACACGAGCAGCTGTCGTCGTTTATACACGACCAGCTGTCGTCGTTTCGTTTATAATATTCTCCGATTCATTCATTGCTTATTAACGATGGGCGACTCATAGAACAAACATATTTATTTACGTTCAGGGGACGAAGGAAGCTAATTAATTCAAAGTCATTTGTTTATCAGCATTTGTAAATAAAGCAGAGGATACGATTTCAAACATGCAACAACCCCCCCCCCCCGTCGAGGTTGTCTACTTGCAGCGCAAACATAGAGGACATAAATATGTCCAATTAGAATGTTTAAATGAACGCTTCAAAACGCTATATAGTTGTATGCTCTTTGGTGCCAGCCCAGAGAGGTTGTTGTCGCTCTTTTCCTCTCCTCAGCTGTCGACCTATGCAGGAGATCCAACTATCTGCGGCCCGCTGCTGGAATAGCATGCTTTGTCGGCCTTTTCCATTGGCTGCATCGGCTCCCTTGATGGAGCTGTTTGCAGGCTGATGCGACGACCCAGCAGGCGCAGAGGTGTAGTTGATGCTGCTTGTCCTCCCGCAGTTGGGGATCCACTTAGTCAGTGTTTGACTGTTGTTGATGATTATCGGAGTTTTGAACGTTGAAGGTGTTGGTTGATCTCACTGTTAGTTCTCTTGCCATTTGTCTAGTTTTCGCTGTCGCTCCTGTGAGTGTTCCTGTTCAAGTTAGCGTTCTGTTGCTTGACTGCTTGATTTTAGAACACTGCTGCTGACGATGCTCAGGAGCAGGATAATTATAATTTAACTGCATGTTGAATTGGTTTTGCTGATTTTGTCAACAGATCTTGGCTGCTACAGTTTATGTGCTTTATATTTGATGAAGGGACCATTTATTTTACTCTTTCTGATATTGAGTTTTCTGCTTCTTAGGCTAAACTATTTACTTCCGTTTTCCAGGGAGGTATTTAGACAGACCTTATTTCAGATGAAGGTCTTTTGTTGCAGAGATTTAGTTTGTGGGCGATCGCAGAATGCTGTTCGGGCCCTGTTCCAACAGCCGTGCTGTATTAAGGGGATTGGACGGATGCGACCAGACGACACGACAGTGATGTGATACACCAACGTGGAGAGCGTCAGCATAGCTGCACTGAGCACCAATGTGTTTGATGATTTTGTGGCTCCCCAACGCGGAAAGCGTTAGCATAGCTGCACTGATCACCAATGTGCTTGATGAGTTTGTCAACAGTCCCACGCGATAACTCAACATTTTCACCGACACTCTCTTTAAAGTATTTTATGATGTTTTTGCAGGGGCTTTTGATGCTGATTTTTCGATGCTCCAAAGTCGTTCTAGCACGTCTACTCGAGACCCTGACAATGTTTACAACTGAGCCATCCGTCTGAAAAGATATTGAAGTGCGGCTCTCGCTTTATTTTGCCGTTTCTGCAAGTGAGTGATCGTGCTTTAACTTCTAGCAAGGCAATAAAGACAGTCTTTAGACATATTCTCCAGCTAACAAATGCTAATGTCATTGAATTTTTTTCCTGATTTGGACATCTTAAGTAGCAAAAGACTGTGCTTTGATTGGAACTGTTCATGAGGGGTGAAGGAGTAAAGGAGGATAAGAGTGCGAGGCTATGTAACGGCGGTTTAATCAGACACGGAGCACGAGAGGGGGAGAGGGGTGCGAGGCTCTGTAACGGCGGTTTAATCAGACACGGAGCACGGAGAGGGGGAGAGGGGTGCGAGGCTCTGTAACGGCGGTTTAATCAGGCACGGAGCGCGGAGAGGGGG
>SDVV010008367.1:0-17240 GCA_016164225.1 Gammarus roeselii | reverse complement strand
AAATATATTCACATATAGACTACCTTTCTTTAATCGTATTTTGAATGCTAAGCACACTGTATTGCAATTCATTGCATGTTATGTTGCATATCTGCAATTTCATAGCTAGTCCTCTGAGTGTTTATGAATAATAATAACATATTTTATTTGCTAATGTTATTGATAATAAATCTAACAGTTACATAATAACTTACATGGAAAAGTAAAGGTTAAAACCCCACACATATTTTTCTTACACGAATGTTTTTTTCCGGGCACGTTCACGATTAATTTCTCAACCTTGGTATCATTTCTACGTTTTTTCGCTGTTAGAGAACCGCTCGATTATCTTTTTGACGGGTATATTTTGACATAGATAATAAGCATAGCAGAGTCAGTAAGCTCCACAAACCAAGGATTAATCACTTTGGATCAACTTCTGTCGTACAAGTTGTATTTTTGCATGAGTATTATAAAATGAAGCTATATTTCCTCCATATATTATTGGAGCAAAAACAAACGAATAAAAAATAAGTGTTTGCTATCGTTTTTGAATATTAGGATCCAGTGACCCATTTTTGTAGGATTGCTTTCGCTATTAACAATCATGCGGCCGTTCATTGGATGCATAAGCATTCTGCTTTCAGCATAACATCCTATATAGGTCCGTTTCATAATTGGGTCGCTCATAGATGCGTTGTCAATTTGATTATTGTCCATGTTTACTGTAGATAGTTAGGGAGCACTCTCTTTGCCGAATTTATTTGGATGACACCGATTGTATAACCTATCAGGAACAAAATCTAATTCGTAGTGGGTGGAGTTTTGCAATTCACTGTTATACGCATGTTTGCTCTTTTTTTCTAGATTAATGACAGCTTCAGAGTCGGTTGGCCTTGTATCTATAACAAATATAGTTCTTCCTGCTGGGAAATTTTGTCTTGTGATGAGATGAGAGATGTTACGCGTCCCTAGAGCCGAGTGTTTGATGGTATGCTTCGGCGCACTCTCTGGGCAACGATGATGTTGGTAACCCAATTTTTGTTTACATCGACGATAATGTTTGTGATGTCATTTTGGACGGAGAACATATGCTCCGTTATGTGCCGCTTGATCAATAAAAAATAAGGCTTATTTATGTGAAACAACCCCGTTGAAGGGGGGAATCAATGGAGATGGAGTTTTGACCGGTAGGAAACACGATTGTTTGACAATAGGTCGATCGAACATGTATTCAATCATATCATTCTTTTTTTGTGAGTGCTTTATTTAGAGCGAGCAATGCTGTAGGGTATGGTTTAATCTTTTACCATTAAAATTTACATGAATCAACTAAATAGATGTATTCTTCATTGTCATGCGTTAGAAGAACGCTACTTGGTTTTGCCAGCTCCAATCGTATATTTACGCGGACATTATTCAATAGATAACTGTTGCTACCGGCTACATCAATGTTTAGTGGTCCCATCCTAGGTATGTCATGACGTGCATTCTCTTGAATCCAGGTTCCATTTTTGTTTTGATTAGCAAAATCCCCCGCAATGCTGGTATCTGGAATGGGTGTTTGCAGTGATTTATACATCATATTTAGCCCTTTATTATTTAGATCGGAGCTTCTCGTGGATGTATAGGCATTGAGATTATTTAATAGTCCTGTATAACTGTTTCCTTCACCCTGAACACCATTTAGAAATAGAGAGTGACTTTAGAACATGCGATAAAAAATCCGTCAACGAGTGTAACATGTGCAACGGCGGCCAACGCGCTTCTATCTGCATTTCTGACACGGATTTTCCCTTCTGCAGTTAACGAGCGCAAGTCGACCAATTCATTATCCGACCCGGGAATATGAAATTCTATAAAGGAATTGGCAATTCTACCATCATACAGGCTGCTGTTTGTACACAGATAATTTCTTTCAAATTTCGACTCGTTACATTATTCAATTAAATATTTCTTGTTGACGGAGAGGAACATACCAATCACTCCCATTTCATAGCTTCCCGTAGGGGCTTCTAGTCCTGTCATGTTGAGAGATGATCCACCAAGCATGTTGTCGGTATAGAACCTCACCCGAAACTAACGGTAATGGTGCATGGACAGTGGTATTTATTTGTAATTAAATAAGAGACGACACGAGTCCATCTTTCTTCCACGGTGCTTCTTTGATTTACGTTTCCTCGTTACTTTTCCTGTGAACTTGTCTCTATCCATGGCTTTCTTTACAACATTCTTAGTGTAGCAATCATATGTTCCATTGTTGATTTTTGCATATCTTCCTGCTCCGAGTGATCGTGTGCCATGTTTCGAGCCCTATCGGCAGCTGCAGGCAGTACAACTTTTCGTAGAAAATGCAATGTACGTCTTACAATACTGGCTATGGTTGAGAAGAAACCGCTACCCCTCTGGTACGATATTGGACTTGTGAATCGGTCAATATCATGTAAACTTCCACCGCGTATTTTGTCACGTTTCGCGAATAAAGTTTCGTATTTTTTATAGGACGGATATGCATATACCACCCTCATGATTTCTAATTACCAAATGTGCACGCGTGAATGAATAAGATTTATTAATTGGAATAACATCAAGAATATTGACTTACTTGTCGTCCATAAAACTGCGTGAACGATATCTGAGTGAACGTTTAGGTAGCGTACATTACTGTTCATAAAGACAATTTTTTCGCTTACGGCACCTTCACGTACATTATATTTACACATCGCTCCACCCATTCAATCAGCCGATCTATCTCCAACAAAGTATCAATTCACCGTAGCTTCAGTATATTTGAATTGAGACATGTTTTGTAGAATAAAGGCATTGAACTTTATGCGTTAGGTGGCACAATCATATGCAAACAATTTTCCTTCATCTCTAACGATTTGTTTCCCTAACAGACTTTTTATGATATTGATTTCTAGCTTGGAGATATGTTCTTCCAATCTATTGCCTGTGATATTTTCGGGAAGAGCAAACAAAGCAGTTTCACGCCCGACTCTTTCATCTTTATCATTAAAATAGTCTACGTAG
Source organism: Gammarus roeselii (assembly GCA_016164225.1). Taxonomy (NCBI): domain Eukaryota; kingdom Metazoa; phylum Arthropoda; class Malacostraca; order Amphipoda; family Gammaridae; genus Gammarus; species Gammarus roeselii. Next base: position 14,228 of record SDVV010008367.1, on the reverse strand, counting down.
AATACAATGTTGTATTGTTCATCGTGCTCTTTTATCTTGAACCAGTCGTTATAGAATACTTCTACAAGTCCTACGCCCCATTCTCCCTGTAGCTGTATTCCTGGATAAATGCTGTTTGCATAACTTAAAGATGTGTTGTTTTTGTACAATTGGCTACTGCCCAGCGTTGAGACATAGACCAAAAAGTCCTCCGGCTCTTGCATCCTGCACTGAGTCCTACGTCATACAGACAACAAACCACTTGTAGACATTTATATATACTCTAACTAGTTGGACAATGAAACATATATGTTCAAGTTTATATATGTTCATATTTACAACATCTTGGGAACATTTACAGAATAAAACCTGAAGACGTGGATGTGCTCTTGTCGTTCACGCGAGTACACTCGCCAAAGACAGCCTCACCCAGCTTACTTCTCTACCAAATGAAATCCATGTTAACATTAGCATCATCATCCACGACAAATCGCTTCCTCCTTTTAGTGACGGTGGGTTCAACTTCAATGGATTTTTTTGGAATATTTGGATGCCCATAGGCTAGAGTTGCGTACGTGTCAACATAGTAGCACTTATTTTCAAACTTACTGAGGCAATTTTTTAATAGTACAGTTGTGTGCGAATGTTGTGTATGGTCTAAAGGGTGCGTATGTTGTCTGGTAATGGATGTCTCTGTATTGTTCATGTCCGATTTTGGCGTGTGTCTGGTAATTGACACCCTTAGCAGTTGATTTTCTGGCTTCGGACTCGAGTGACATACTGTAACACTTTGGCGGCAAGCTAATGATTTCACTCGGGTAGTTGTTGACTGTTTCGGTTTTCAGTAGCCCCAGCTGTCCTTTTCTATATTTCATCGTACAAGAGATGATTTTTTAAGGTAGTTGGAGAAGTCCATGTATTCAGTCAGAGGAGCTTGCCGCATTTCTGTTTCAGTATCGGTCACACCTTTGAACTAGAGCCACAACGAGTCTGTGTCTGAGTTGATGAGCTAGACGTTGTGACCGTATTTAAGTTTCAGTGTGTCATAAAAGAAGCTGTAGACTTTTGCTTTAGCTTTCTCAAGCACGTAGAATCCAACTAGGAGTGAGTGTACCATCTGGACATTTTTTTGCTTTAGGATCATGACTGTTTCGGGGCCGAAAACGTAACGGTGTTTCAGGAGTGGGTTACCAGTGTGTTTTCGGAACTTGTTGGCTGTGCAGTGCAAACGACTTTTGCCTCTAGACTTCTTTTGAGCGGATTTTACAAAAGCTTAATTTACATGGCGGACAGTAGCCCGCCATGTAAATTAAAAGAAGTCGAAGGCAATACAAAATTGCCGAAAGACACTTATCAATGGTCGACATGCTAGTGAGTTCGCCGACCCAGGAGAGGTCTAGGGTGTTGACCCAAATTGACACTCTCCAGCTACTCAGTTGAGTGGGTCTGGGAGACGATATATTAACAATGACACTTCCATACACTACCCTTATGTGTGGGGAATGACACATACATATATGTTTATATTTATTTATTAACTCAGAAAAGCCCTTGAAACTGGCCTACTACCCACACACTAATATCAACACTCACTTTCTAACATCAATCTACTCGGGTACACATATGAATAGAAATATAGAGAGGATGCTTACAGCCACAAATTATCATTATATCCAATAATACGACCTCTACCATGATCAATCTAAGTTTGATCGATATCAACGAAATATAATAGTACTAACACAACTTATATGAGCTACTTGCATACGCGCTCACCCGGGTCACGCAGTCGGGTTTTGAAGTTGCATGGGGAGAGCGGGAAGTGCTCACTCGTGTTGTTTCCACAACTCCTGGCTTTTCCTTTTGTTCGTGTGGTCTTCTACTTGTCCTTGAAGTGGATCCTTCGCGTATTATCTTTACAGCTGAAGAACGCTTTGAGGACGATAATCTTTCTTTCTTGAAGTCGGCTACTGTTTTACTAAAGAACGCTTGAAGACGATAATCTTTCTTTCTTGAAGTCGGCTACTGTTTTACTGAAGAAAGCTTGAAGACGATAATCTTTCTTCCTTGAAGTCGGCTACTGTTTTACTGAAGAACGCTATAAGACGATAATCTTTCTTCCTTGATGTGATGTGGATGCACTTAACCAAATTGTGTTCTCGGGCGAAGAGATTTTACTTAGATGCGGCGGGGCGACTTGACTAATACGAGCAGACGTACGTTTCGGGACGACACTTTCACAAGCTGAACTCCTAAAAAGCGCCCGTTACCTGTCGACATGATCTTATATAGACTAAACGTGACGTCACAGCCCACAGCTCCCCTGGCAACACCGTGGTGACCCTTCAACATCGAGTGGCACATTATTTAAAAACTAGACGTAACATAATGACTTAGAACCAACCTCTTATCTTTAACTACGAACGCTTGCGTAAAGGAACTCAATCATTAATGTCTATTGTTTTAACCACTACCTATATGTACTGCAATGACCTCGTAGCTTGCCTTCTCCAGACAACAATTCCACCTTTTACGCAACAGTCAGCAGCTTTTCCTCGGCGTTTTTTCAACAGCGGCGAGTGCGACCTGCTTCGATGATCATCCCTCGACCAAAGGGCAACTGCCTCTGGTTGCGCTGCAACCGCTGTAGCACTGCAGCGACTAGAGCCCGTAGCCTGTAGAATGTAGATGTAGACTGTAGACTGTAGAAATTCTGATTCTCGCTACAGGACTTCTTGAAGGAGTTCGTAGACTCCTGACGTTTTTGGATATTTTTTCATAATGAAGGATTTGAAGACAGGTTCCTGATTTATTAAAAAAAAATCGATGAACCTTGGAAATTTCCAATCCTTGTCTGAGAAGTACTTGCAATAATTCCAGAGTCACGTGTTAGTCAGTTTGAGGTAGATAACTAGCAACCAGCTTACGATCTGCTCGTTTTCTGTTTTTGAGATGTTCCGAGCCTGCCAAGGGATTTTTTGTGATGGGCGAAACTTCGTCCAAGCTAACTTCTTTGTGATGCAGCAGTAGTGGCAGCTCGTCTGTTTTTTGTGCAACTTTGTCGCTGACTTGAGCATCAATACAGACAATTTACGTACCCGCCAGAACAGTCCGCGTTTACCAAGTCGAATGCTTGAATTTCTTTGGGTGTCAGTTCGTGAATTTCATCAATGATAAGGGCTCACTCAAACATCCACATTGCTGCTGCAGAGACAGGTAGTTTAGGGTCAAAGTCTTTGCATCCGGGATTGTTCATCTTGGTAAGACCTTTCATCAACGTCACAAATCCGCTTCTTGTATTTTTGACAATCAAGTGGAGTAGATTGATATCTTTGACCAGCTCTAGCTTCATCTTGCCTTTGTAGAGGGATGCTTGCATTGCAATGCCAGGGGCGCTCACAAAATGGACGGGATCCAGGGTGTAGTCGCGTGTCATGGTCTCCCTAAACTTTTGGAAGACTTCGGCCAGTAGCAACGTGTCGATGAGGAGGTAGAGGATCATATAGTCACGAAGGATCCAGCAGTTGGCTGCCTGCCCCATTTCAATCGCTTCTGTATAATCAGAGTCCTATATTCCTTTGCCTCGAAATTGACTGTAAAAGTCTTGTTGCGATGGGATGTCTGCTTAGTCTAGCAGAGAATCCGATGTGATGGCTTCGTAGCAGAAATGTCATATTTGAGTTGTGAGATCTAGAACCTTGTCACTGTAGTCGAGACTTGTGAGATGAGATTTAAGGAGCGGCATGTCATGGCCACTATCTTTAAGATTTTCGGCAAAATTATCTAAACTTGAGTTGAGAATGAAGTAGGAGTCGATGAACTTGACACCGTACTTGCTCGTGGCATCGTTCAAAGAGACGGAGATGCTGAAAATCTTGTCTATTATTTCAACACACATATATTCAAGAAGTTAGTGCCGTCCAATCCTCTCAATATGAAGCGCATATCATAGGCTGATGTTTTATGAACAATACAGGGCATGAACCCGAGTTTCTTCGTGATTCTGATATTGCAATTCGAGCGGAGAGCCCCAATATAGTTGCCAGATATCACTTTATTGCGACCGAAGACGCCCTCAATGTAATGAGTATGGTGGCAAACTTTTTTTTCACCGTTTTCTCCAAAAGTGTCTTCGCAGCGGTCAAATATTTTGCTTTCGCAGTATGTTTTTAAATCTTGTTATGTGAGAACGGCTTCGGGGTACAAAGGTAAGGTATCCATATAATCATTATAATCCACCAACAAATTCTTGACGAGATGTGTCTCTATCTCCTCAAGGGGGACTGAAGTCGAATCGACTACTCTGTGCCATACAATTTTTGCGTCTTTATCGACTAGAGTATAACTGTACATGCACAACTTGTGTATGTTAACTACATGTTTTCCTTCTGTTTCAGGGTCCAGAATAGATTCACAGTCATAATAGACAACAGCGGGTGATTTTATTGCTGCGTGCATGGCTGAGAATCGGTATATTTCGCCTTCTTCAGGCATACTGATATTTTGCAATCCTGTACTGGATGAACACAATTTCACATGCCAACTTTTTTGCTTTCATACATGCTTTGCATGCAGAATAGACGAGAAATGTACTGCTAGATATCGCCTTTCCTAATGTTTTCATAGATGTAGAGAAACAGGGAATTAGTGCGACATGATTTGCATCTAAGATTTGCACAAGATGGATCGTGCGCTCCTCACTGGCTTCTAAACTGCCTCTGTATATACTGACAATACCAAACCCTTCCTTTTCTTTTGTGAGCTGATATAGTCTGATGTTAACTTCACATTCCCTTTATATGACTGGAATGTCTTCTAAGGCAACAGGTTTGTTCAAGGCAAGGTTTGTAAATTCGAAGTATGTGTTTTTGTAAGGGAGATAAGTACGCTCCGACTCTCGTCTATCGTTTGAGAGATGTGTATTTCAGGCAAATAGAAGTGGGCGATGAGGCTAGTGAGCACACAATTGTTGTTTTTTGTCTTGATGTTGACAATGTGGTGCCGGCCTGGACAATTTTTGGGTCAAGGAACATAGTATCCACGACGTTTTGTTTTAAACATCCGTCTTGTAGAATTTAGGCTCTACACTGGTTACTGTATTAATGCTCCAGCCACTACTTTCTTGTTCCTGTTTCTCGAATTTATTCTGTAAATCTACCCCGAGATCCTCAATCAGTTCAGATAGCAAAGAATTTTTTGTTAGCCGAATAGCTTTTGTGTTAATCACCCAGTCCTTGTCATCTTCAGATGCATCCTCAACTTGTTTGCTCATCCATATATTCACAATGCATTGGATACTTTGGAATTCGCCTAATTTAGATTCTGTGTATTTCACTAATTCCTCACGTACCAAAGTAATCAGTGTGGATATGTTGACATGTTCAATGTATGGTATAAATTTTAGGGTACAAAATTATTTTCCAAAATTCCTTTAGAGGTAGGCGGTTACAATATAGGCTCACGCATCTGATCAGTAGCCTGAGCGACGAATGGGTCCGAAGACGGAGCCGAAACATCAGTAGGCTGAATAACGAGCTCTCCAACCGGAAACAGCGCTAAGTGTGCATCAATCGCAGCAGAAAGCTGAACTCCGGGTTGTTTCGGAGCAGTAGGCTAAACTTCGGGTAGTTCCAAAGACGGATCAGCAGCAGCAGCAGCACTTGGTTGCGGGCTTGCGCTAGGGCTTGCGGACATTGCGATGTTTCTGCTAGGTAGCGAATTTGCGCTAGGGCATGCGAGGTTAGGTTGCGGACAGGTAAAGGCGTCATTTAGGTATGGTCCGTTGCCACGAACACTCCCTGTATCCTCTAACAATGTCGTATCCGCTATCACCGTATCGTTTTGGTTCATCCTACAAGCAAGAACAAAGTTATGTCTAATACAATAAGAAATAGACTAGCAAAGTTACGAAAATATATCTCTAGAATAAAACAAAAAAATAGACATGTTATAACTGGCAGTACTTACATCGAGAGTAGAACATATGTCCGTCACAAACAAGATCAAGAGCACAAATAATGTCTGAGCTGCGACATTCGCCATTTTATACAACAGTTGACATACACCACCAGATTTACGACAACAAAACCAAATAAAAACGAAATCAAAACCAAAACAAAACGAAAACGAAACGAAACCGCTTCACGTGTTGTAACCTGTTTGCCTGCCTGCAGCGGTGGGGTCATATAAAACTGGTGCCGTTGAGGCCGTGGACACACACATCGTCAGCTTCTCGTCGCGTAAGCATCCTTCTTCTCAAGATTGATCAACAAGTCCGAAAAAAAGGAGATGATAAAACTAGGAAATCTTGCAGTGACCTATAACCGGATTTACCAGAGCTTTGCATTCATTGAAGCTGGCAATTTTATGTCAACGACACTAACAACATTTAAAGTTATCTTGAACATTTTGAAGATGAAAGGGCACGTGGCTGTTCTAATAGGACAGGACTCGTCAAATGTGTGGAGCTGGAGAGCAACTCGGAATATGTATAGCTTGTGTTCTCAAACACTAAATCAAAAATGCACAAGTCTAAAATTGTTCTAAGTCTTGACTTTATCGTTAGCTTCCTCAGTCAAGAGGTTACCATACTGGACATGATTCAAGATAACGGTTACTCTACATCTCAACCCAAACAACTTGAGCGAATCTCGGAAGACAAGCCTTGTACGTTGGATAGACCAGATAGATAATTCTATAACGCCTTCTTAACCAATGGTGAAGATATTCCTAAAGGAAGATGTTAACACTATTATTTAAAAAAAAAATCTTATTTTGTGTATACTAACCTTTGTAATGTATCATGTTCGACTTTTTAAAAGTCAGTTTCTGTAGTCTGTTGCGAGTAGTGCCATGCATATGTCTGCATCGGCAGTCTCTGCCACGGTTGTCGAGGTTGCCATGCTTGAGGCTGCGGCCGTTGCTGGCAGTGATGTACTGCCAGCGGATGACGTTGGTAGTTTGCGTAACCATTCTAGGATCACCCAGATAGTTTGGGCGATGACTGGTCAGCGGACAGCCCTGATACGGGTGGATTTGCTGGAGGGTACTGCGTCGGTTCGCGCATGAAAATTTATATATTTAGAAAAAATATAACACTGTTTTTGCTCTATCATGAAATAATTTGATTACATAATCCAAAAATATGTAGACATTTTCGTTAAACTTACCTTATAATCCCTGAAATTCCGGGTTTATCTTGCCTACCCCCGATCGAGCTATTACCACTATTTGTTGAATAAAAATAATAATGAATAGATTAATATAAAATCTATATTCATTATAGATTTACATCTCTATTAATCTATAGTGAATAGATTAATAGAGATGTAAATAATCCACGCTGATAATTACCTGGTGTTGCCAAACGGTCCTTGAGTTCAGCGCATCAGCACATCTAATTTACATCAGCAAAGGGGAGACAGTAAATATAAATTAAAGGTTTATTGAAAAATAGTTGGTTTTGTATCACTTGTTTGGTAAGATGGAGACTGCTAAGTATGCGGACATCAATGTCTTCAACAATTCCGCTCGATTGCTTGTGAGCGGGTTCTCATGTAGGGGGAAGAGTGTCCTAATTGGAAAATTAATCACTGAATACATAGATAGCTTCGATGAGGTGGTCGTTTCAGGGTCAAAGCCCTTTCCTGTAAGGAAACACGAAGAGATAAAATTCGTACAGGACAATTCGCAATCGATCCATTATCGAAAAATAGAAATGTAGACTCATTGTATTGTACGAGGATTTCATGTTAGAATCAGAGTCTGTACGTATTATTGCAAAAGTTTTTTGTCGGGGCCGTTACACTAATATCAGTGCGATACATTTAAACCAATCGCCTTTTCACTCTAATCTATTCCACCGCACAATATCTTTAAATACCACACACTTTCTTTTCCTACGCATGCGCGATATAAATCAATTACGTTACTTTGTCAAAACATTCCTTGCACAAGACAATATTGAGTCGTTTATCTCCGTATATAAATTGCAGGTAAAAAAACAATAGGGGCACGCACATCTTGTTCAATTTAACACACCCAAGTGATTCGAAACTCTTGATTAGAGCACAAAGTGCAGGACATGAAGTAGAACAAGTGTTGCCTCTATAAAATATAATGTATACCAGATTTGAGATTAGTATTGAATTAGAATGGAGAGTGTCTACTACAATCCAGAGGCTGTTGAATCACATTCGAGCGCGAAGGCCCTACATAAAAATTATACGAACATTTGTCCGTCTACAACAAGGCGCGTTGTTGAAAAAAATCTACAAGGGTCAGAGACTTATACACGATTTAAACAAGCTCCCTTGAAATTTACCAGACACATGTTCACAGCTGCGCGTCCTGGATCGATTCTATGTGCGGATGTTGCCTATATTAATTGAATATTATCCAATTCCGACAATCGGAATTGGATATTAATTGGTCGTCATTGATATGTACAGCAAATATCTGTGTGTACAACCCTTGAAAGCTATTACATTTGAAAAAATGATTGCAGCATTTGATCCTATATTCAACAAACTAGGATGACCAACAACTTGGATCTGTTTAGATCAGGGGACTGAGTTTATGAACAAATGATTTAAAGCTTATTTGACCGGCAAGAACATATACATTTATTACACTTACAACAAAGCCATTAGAGCATAACCTGCTGAACGGGTCATACGAACGTTGAAACTGAAATTGGGCATATATATGCATGCTAAAAAGACGGAACTTGCAAAACAATTGTAAACTTGTACGATATGATACCACATTCATCATAAATGGGCCGGGTCCCCTTTGACGTTTATTTGTTGAACGACGTAAAAGAAATTCAGGCACTGCGGTCCGAAATGTATAAAATAAGACGTAAATGAATTAAAGTGCCCAGTACACAACAAAAGGTGGGAGTGTGCGTACGTTTACAGTGCAGTGATCCCAGTCTCAGTACATTCAGGATAGGACACGAAACAAAGTTTACGAAAGAAGTGTTTCGTATTTCACGTGTTAATCAAAATCATTACTCTCCGACCTATGAAATTTCACCGCTCAATACTGATGAATCCATCAAAGGTTTTGCCTATAGTCAGGAACTAGTTCAGTGTGACAGACCTGATACTTATTTCATTAAGGTCTTGAAGACCCAAACTAGGTGAGGCAGGAAGCAAATCTACGTGATTTACATGGATTATCCCGGCAATAAGCCACCGTGGATTGATGAAGGATACGCCGTAGCGTGATGTGTGATAAACGTACTTTGAAACGGAAATTGAACTTTTATGATAAATTGAATCAACTAAAATCATCCGAACGTTGTCAACTCATCAAACTATTAACTAATAGAGAAGTTAAAATCATCTGCGAAATATTTACAAATATACTGAGCGAAAAATTGGTCTGTGACGAGCTAACCAAGTCACGGGTAACTAAATTTAATTCTATAACAAAACAATTAAGCCGTAAATCGTCCGGGAGTAAATCGTCCGGGTACAAAAGGAAAACTTTATCAACCGAACTCGAGGGGTTCTGTTAAATTTACTATTACCCACTACACTGAGTTTTTTGACAAAAAATAATTCATGGATGAATCGGTTTACTACCTAGTTCCAAAATCCAAGATGAATAACTTTACAACAAATCATATTGGCGGTAGCGCTACACCCTTATTTGTCACAACAGGGCCAGAAATAGCAGAACATAGCAGTCAATATCGCAGTTAAAGGTTGAATGAATGTGGGGACGATATGCTAGATTTTAACGCATCGCCTGAAATAGCACTATAACTATTTAATTTTATCCAAAGACTATTTTTGACAAGTATCGCTACAGAACCCACACCGGAACCGGTCAAACAAAAGGAGCCAAGTAATGGCGATGTTGCAGCACTATATATGGCTTCATTGCCCCCCGTGGCTAAATCCTTGTCCCCCGGTTCGCTACACTACCTAAAAATCAACACAGCCCTTATATGTGAACCAAACGGCTTTGTTAGCCATCCCAATGTCCAAAGTCGTATTCACGTTCTCTATCTCCTCAAAAGTTTATTAGTAAATAAGACAGTGATAAGCACAGTTGTCATTGACGACATTCAAACTTTCCTGGATAAGATGCCTAAAGCATTTCACAAAAATAGACTATTGAAAATTGGAGAGAAGGATGAAATAGACAGATTCTGGGACAGTTTATAAAGTAACACACGCATCGTAACACCGACGTAACACTTGTAAACACTGTTATACAATCCCTGTATAAAAATCACAGAACAGCATATGTTATAGCACTCCGTTTTTACGCTTATAATATGTAGCCAAAGTGTGAGTTTCTCACAATGCGGGCGGCTGGATAGAGCTAGCCTCCCCGAAAATGGCTTCCTTCAGCAAACAGATGTGGGCCATTGGATTTGGTTACTCGTCGAAGACCCGTCTTCTAATGGGGGGTCATTTGTGCCGGTCTGTTGTAACGAGATCAGCAGTTTTGCTGACCGGTATAGGGGCAGCAGCAGCTGGCTATGTATTTATTCTCTAATACCTTCAAAGCCCTGTATGTATTGCCGAAATGGAGGAGTCAGGGATGTTCCTGGTGTGCCAATAAGAGATATGGAACCGGGGGGACACGCCCCTGAGAGGTTGACGAACGGTGGGGCTACTCCCTGATTGGACAATTCCCTTCTCACGCAAGAGAAGCAAGGTGCCTGCCTTTATGTAAGACTGTCAGTCGTGGCAGCAGTGTGTAGTTGGTCACTGTAGGGTATACTTCTCATTCACAACGCACCGTCTCTTTTTGTCTATTTTAATCGCTTACAATTATAGGCCTCAGTGTTCGTGCAATTGTAAAGTTATTCAGATATCATAACAGCTACACAATATCAATCATACGCCTTGACTTGTAGCTGCTCTTATTATAGTATCACAATCATTATTCATGCTCGTTTGAGAAGTACCCTGTTTTCTTGTTATTGTTCAATTATTTAAAATAATATTATATAAATATATTTTCTTCATTACAACCTTGCTCCACCTCTAACGCATTGAACAACTTTAAAATGCGAAGTCTACAACACATAAACTGGTACGCAAAATATGTTCGACTATGACAGGGTAAAACATGTATGCCACCGCGCCACTTGTGGGAAGTAGTGCCTGTTTGCGACCAAAAGATAAGCTCTCGTGAGCACCCAACACTGTACTCTTGAGCATGACTCGCAAAATAACGTATCGGAACACGAACTAGATAAGGTCCCCTAGCGTGGAAACACTCTAAATATTCATAACACTGCCGATATTCATCTACAACGCCATTTATCATAACACTGATACTGAAATGAAATATATATAAGTTCACTTTAAATAACGGACCTTTGGAGAATCATCAAACGCAGGTCCACTTCAAACTGCCGCACGCAAGGTACTGCCGCAGCACCGTGAACGGAGCATGAGCAGGGTCTGATGATGCTCTCTCATTGGCTGGTGGTGGGTAATGGGGTAACCAACGTCCGAGGCTGCTCACTCATTGGCTGGTGGGTTAGGCGGGCGGGGCATCGTCTGAGGTCCGCTCTCTCATTAGCTGGTGGGATAGGCGGGCGGGGCATTGTCTGAGGTCCGCTCACTCATTGGCTGTTGGGAAAGGGGTGTTGAGGCGGGGGATCGTCTGAAGCCCACTCTCACCTCGTTATGATCAACCTCAGCTAGCAGATATATGTGTCTCAATATCTATCCAAACATTCCCGTAAAGCTTGAGTCTTTCTCACTGTGCGAGAAACAATTTAGGCCTGTCAAAACTAACTTAGGTTTCTATTTTTAGCAAACGGCAGTTTGCTCACAGATTAGATTACTTGACCGAGAGACGTCGACAAGTGTATGTTATTTGAGCCTGTCTGTCAAAAGTAAGCAAGCCAGCATATTGAGGCCGGGATTCGATAACGAAGAGAGGCTAGGATTCCCTCTCATAGCCCATGGTAGCCTTTAAGTTGTAACGAATTTTGGGCGGGGGTCTATGTTCTGAATTTACTTGTATGCCAATGAGGGTCAAGGATTTGGGATAATACGCCCCCTCACAGGTACCAAACTGTAGAGTTGTTCCCTCATTGGAGGATCATTCCTACACATAAAGCAAGGTCCACCCCTTCGGGGATGACTTTTAAGTCGTTCGGACAAGTTGGGGGAATTAAGGTATCACTACGTAACAGGACAGCACGGGAGGAGGTAAGCCCCAATAGAACAGTGACTGAAACTGGTTATCCCTGTTATATACGTGAGGCAAATATAGGTGTTCCATAGGTTGTTGTTAACTCTGTGATATTTTGCTAGATCATAAAAATTGACATGATAAATTCTTTCATATTTAAATGCGTGTAATATTGCATTTAAAATTTGTGTCTACAATTTTTGTGCGCTTTCCTTTACATGGTGTGTCTTCTCTTTGCTCTTCTCTCTTCTCGTTTCCATGCGAACAACACTCAACTTTATTGTACTTGACTATCCCCCTACATAACTTGATGATGTAGTCATACCTTCTCCTTTTATAACATCACAATCATTATTCATGCTCGTTTGAGAAATATCCTGTTTACTTGTTATTGTTACATTATTCATAAAAATATGATATAAATATCTTGTCATCATTTCAACCCTTGCACCACCGTTACCTCAATTAAAAGACCGTAATAGTATAAAAGTTTATAACAACCCAAGACTGACACCTTAACTTGTTGGAGCAAGGCTGTTTCGGCGACCGTAGACGCCATGGCGTTTTCTGGACCCCTATCTCCAGGGCTGTTTCGTATCACCCATCTCCGGGACTGTTTCGTACCACCTATCTCCATGGCTGTTTTTGACGATATAACGCGTCATGGTGACATCATGCTAAAGTTGAATACCGTTGTATGCCTAAATAATTTCCTACCGAAACAGTATAAATATATAGCTGAGCTCTAAATAAAACATTAAAACATCAGCAGGCATTGAGATGTCACGTTTTTCCGAGCATCGTCTAAAGGTTTATATCACAAGTCCAGTTATTTCATTGCTGATCTTTTTTTATTTAATCGATCTACAAATAAGCTCATATTTTTAAACAAATCACGTCTGATGGGACATTCGGTCATAATGTGACATCATATATATCAAACAAAAAGAAAACCTTTGCGAATATCGTAGATACAGTTATAAATAATACAATCGCAGAAAATTGCATGAAACTAATTAAATCTATGCCACGTGTAAATTGATCAACAGTGATCGGATCAAGTCGTTAGCAAAGTTGAAAAAAAACATCAAGAACGAGTCCGGAAATCAACATTCGTGCAAGAAGAATAAGTGGGGTTTTAAATTTTATAGCTGCATGTAAATTATAATGTAACTGTAAGATTTATTATCAATAAAAATAATCTTATAAATGTATGTTATTATTATCCCTAAACACTCAGAGGACTAGCAATGAAATTGCAGATATGCAACATTACATGCAATGAATTGCAATACAGTGTGCCTAGCACTGAAATGCAATAAAAATACCATAGGTATCCTACATGTAAATATATGTGCAAACAAACTATTTATATAACCCATTTACATATATTTATATAACCAATTAGCATATAAATGCCATATGAATAATCCAAAAGCTGTCCGACCACTGAAATGTTATGTGCAAACTCCCGTAGACCGGACAAAATCCGCGTTTTACAGATATAGTAACTACTAACGGGTAAACAGATTGTACTTCGCAGAGTACTAAACGGATACAGGCTACCTTTACATACAGAGAGCAGAAGAAAAACTAATTTAGCCGGGTTTTATTGCTTGATGCCTCAATTCGTATGACACATAGGTCCCTAAAAAACTTGTACTTTAAATTAGTATAAAATAGCCTCTAAGGGCATTTCTTGGTATATCTGCAGGAACGAAAACAAAATCAGGTAAACCAAATACGAATATTCCTCAACGGACCCCTCGCAAGGACTGACTGCCGCTACTATTGACCTCGGGCTCTGTTAACAGCCGTCTATATCGGCTTGCCTGCCTGAACCCGAGCTTGGGCAGGTCAGCAGGTCATTACCGCTGACCTGACCCACCGGATGGGCTGTCAATACAACCCTTAATGAAGTCAAAGGTTAACTTCCAACGCGGTTAGGTCAGCCCAAGCTGGATCTCATCTTTTGGAATCATTCCTGATGGGGATCAAAGGAGGGTGTTAAGTGAGAATAAGGGTAAGGATAAGGTAACCCTAGTTAAATCCTAAAACAATCCAATTATGTA
>SDVV010008366.1:0-17241 GCA_016164225.1 Gammarus roeselii | reverse complement strand
GGTGAAGAAAGGGGGGGCGATGTGTTACCCTCCCTGGCTAAACCCCAGGAAACCAAACACGACACCAAGCCTCCTCCACTATCGAAACACATATACACCTGGGTTAACAATGGAATGTCTTCGTTGGCAGGGTATGAGAAATGTTTCCCACAATGATCTATAAAATGAATAATCATCCATCCACCCCATGCCGAGTGTTAAATTAAAACCCTATAACCATTTAGTGGGTAGGTCTCCCGTTAAGAAAAAATCCTGTCGCACGAGAATTATATTTGTTTATGTTGAACCCTTCTGTCTGCTAAATAGTTAAGGAATCTTCAACCAGTTACCAGGAGCTATCAATTTTTTATTTCAAACTCTGAACACCTGCAATATTGACGCAAAGTCTCGACGACCTGTTCCCACGATCATCGGAACCATTTCAAGTATCTGCATAAATAATCAATGTGGCGGTAGTTTGTTGGGTTAGGAGGTAAATTCACTGAAGAGAATAACATGAAAACTATGCTTGCTTAGAGGCGCATTGAGCTCTTGGACTAGCGAGGTAAGGGACAAGCTGCTAATCCAATTCAAAACTCAAGTAGAAAAAAATGCACCAGTGGAATTTTGAAAAGTCTTATACGTTACCACATGCAGTCACCCTAAATCAAAGCATATGATATACAAGTGCTATACATTGTATTTTAGTTTATCGTGCAATTGCGCACCATTAATGCAATTCATCAGCAGTGTCGCCAAATGAGATATAGCCAGGGGCGGTTTTGTATTCGACTACTACCGGTTTTTGCTGCGGCAATGGAAATCGCGGCCAGCGTCCCTCTCAACACCCCCGGTACCTGACGACACGTGTATTTTGACACACAAGGAGGAGAAATGGATGGCCGAGTGTTCCTGCTGATAAATGCATTAGCTTTGTGGGTTGGGTGGCAGTTACTACATTGCCACCCGTGTGGTATAATTTTGATACAGTGGACACCTGAGAATTGTTACTTGTAGTGTGTTCATGTCCTTAAGCCTTACTCCATTGTACCATCAAGACTCAAAGAGGTGACCTCATGTGGGATAAGATTAGATTAGAGTGACCAAGTTTTCTAACGCGCACAAGTCAGCGTCCTTCTGGCGCCGACCGTCAAACCAGCAGCCAGTGCTGCACCAAGTAGGAGACAATTTAATTTTATTAAAATGATTGGTTTACTATAGCATAAAGTCAATGTCCTTTTCGCGACGAACGTCAAAATTTGCACGGGCGCCACAGGAGGTACAGGAACTCTTGAAGTGCCGAGGCCATATGGTCCCAGCACTTCCCGGGTGGCAGCAAGAAGGATCAACACTCAACAAACTCTGCTCCAGAGCTATAGGTGCTGGGGGATTGCTCCCCAGAATCAGTTGACGAGGAAGATAAAGAGACAGGAAACGGGGATTTCATGTATACGAGATCTACACTCAGTGTAGAAAATCTCACTCACGAGAACAGCAAGAATGGAAGAGATAGAAAGGAGGAGTTGTAGAAAAAGATGGCATGAAACAAAGCGTGCAACTTGGCTGCCACCCAAAAGGAGGAAAGATAAGACCGGCATGTCTGTGTGTATGGGCAACGACTATTGAGAACGATGTTAGGAAAAAAGTTGAAGGAAACTTAAACCAAACACAAGATGCAAATAAGGTGAATAGAATGTAAGTAAATAATTCAGGATGGGGAAAAGAAGGAGAGAGAGTTAAAGAAGAAGAGAGGAGTCTGAAGGGAAACAAGGTTGTTCACTCCCCCTCCCCCCGGTTGGGCCGTGACTCCGGGCGGATTGTGAACCTACCAGATGACAGGTTGAGATATGTGGGACGAGGATTAGTGTTAGAACCCAAATTGGACTAAATGTCCTGTAGGAGAGGAATGATAGGGATTGTCCCCTTTACACTGGAAAAAAAAAGATATGTCGATGTTGTAACTCTGGCGTCTTGGAAGTGTAGGTGGGCCAGAGGCCCAAGCAGCGCGCAGGCTGCGTCCATGTCAACACAGCAGACGACGCACGCGACGTCATCCCCACAGGCGAGAGTTGAGGGACTTTCGCTGGCGCCCCAGACGCCGCCACCGCAGCTAGGGACCCTCGATTAAGGGTGCCCGCCTCGTTGGCTCCCTCCATCTAGGCTCCCACGTGAGCGGCAGTAACGAATTGTTTGCTAACCAAGAGCGGCGGTCAGTAGACAGAGTGTGGCAAATGGTAGGAGAGCTCAATTTTCATCAAACAGGGACAACAGAAGCAAATATCAAATAAATAAAGTTTTCTCCTCCACTTCGTAAGAGCTATAGGGTTTAGCATTGTGCTTCTGCTTTTTATTCGAATGAATCTTGAATAGAAAACATTACAGACGTATTTACGAGAATCTTGATAATATTCGTTGTTCGTAGTTCTTGACCGATTTAGACCTTTGTGTCTTTCAATTTTACTCGGGAATTTCGAAACAGTCAAGTTTCTCGACTGTCCTCGAGTCTTTAGAAGAAAATTCTGGCTGCTCGGCGCTAAATGTCGGCTATGTACGGCGTGGCGTCTGGCGGTCTAGATGTTGGCTAGGTACAGAGTGGCGTCTCTTGCGCCTGGCTGAGCCCCCAAGCAAGGTCTGGCCTGCCCCATCATTCATTCGTCGCTACTGTTTTGGATGCAGCACACTCCCGCCTCACTCAATTTACAGGGTCACAGCGCCTTTTTGAGAGGTAAGATTCAGTGCGTGGCGCCCCATTTGGGCAGTGGATTTGTAACCCGCTGCCCCTAGAACCACAGATGGGGTCGGCAATTATTGCCCTGCCGTATTGAATTTGCTCTCAAAGAGCTGCCCCATCAGAAATTTGTCGCCATGAAATATGTCAACACAGAAATTAGTATACACAAAATTTTATCAACACACAAATGTTGCACAAACAAAATTTGTTGACACATAAATCTGTCAACACAACATTTTGTCGCCGGACAAATTTTGCGGACAAACAGAATGTGTCGACATAAATTTGTTGACAAAATTTGTTGCACCAAATTTTGTTGACATGATTTGTGGACACATGAATTTGTTGGAATGATTTGTCGACACATAAATTTGACGGCAAACTAAATTTTGTCGACAAGTAAGTTTGGCGACAAAAATTGACACAAAATTTGCCGACATACAAAACTTGTCAACACAGAAATTCATTGACACAGAAATCTGTTGACACAAAATTTTGTCGACCCAAATTCTGTCAACACACATAATTTGTAGACACAAAAATTTTGTGGACACAAAAATTTTGTCAACACAAAAATTGCAGACCCATAAATTGTCAACACAAAAATTGTCGGCACCAAAAATTGGTCAACATACAAAATTTGTCAACACAAGAAATCTGTTGACACAGAAGTCTGTCGACACAGAAATCCTGTCAACACAAAAATTTGTTGACTCACAAATTTTGCCAACATACAAAATTTACTGCTTTGCCGGACACGTGTTTAGGACAGCGGGGTGAAACAACTACTTACCGGCCATGAAAGTGACTCCAGGCAGTGCGGCCTCCGAGGCTTTCCTGAACAGATATCGGTCCATGGGACGGAGGTACACCCTGACTCCCGCCACCTTACACTTCCAGGCACGCAACGCAATCCCCTTGCTACTCTGAGAATAGGAACAAACGGAAGGCAAAGAAGGACAGCAATGCAGAAGGCGGCCCAGGTCCTCCTTCCTCCCAAACGTCTAGGGGCTCTAGCAGGGATAGTCCTCCTCACAAGAACGCCCCCTCCCCCCACACGGTCCCCTAGCCCCGACACAACGGCCACACCCTCGGTTCCCGGGTCACAGATGCGCGACAGAACAGAGGGCGCACCAACCTCGGCGATCTCGGGACTAACCTCCTCATACAGGAAGACAGCACACTGGACATGCTGCCACCCAACCAGGAGGGGTTTTACTCGCAGCGGGAGTACACCCCTGGGGATCCGGGCCTCCTCTCCGTGTCCATGCGGACCGCATCGGACGAGGGAGCCGCAACATCACTCAGAACATTGCTTCTACCCATCTTCTCGACCCACATTTGGCAGTCTCCAATCACGGGGGAAAACATAACTGAGTCAGCTCAGGCATCCGTGCGGGCCCGCACAGGGGCACGTAAGGGAGCGTCACCCGCGGCCCCGATATGGACCACTCACCACCCATCGAGCCCCGCCCTCTCCCGAAGACGCTCCTGCACCCGCACTCCCTAGCTCAGCCATGCCCACGAAGCTTGACAAGGTGCTTTTGGTGCTCGGCTCTCGCAAAGACTGATTTGAGGCTCGTCTCCAGTCACTTTCTAGCGATATGGAGGCTAGGTTCCACGATCTGGAAAGACGGGATCACGGATGGGAAGGCAATGAGGAGTACGAAGAGGAATCATATCACAATCAGGGCGAGGAAAAGGACGGAGGGGCAGACTTTGACTCCCCATGGGGGGAGTAGGAGACATCTCGGGAGAGAACCTCCCTCCTGCCATATTCCCCATCCTCCCACCACTCGCCAGCTCGCTCGCCTCGTCCCGAATCACCGCGCACACCCTTACCGGAGACGGGCCGACCGCGTTCACGGCACCAGACTTTCCCAAGTACCCTCACAACCCCCGCATCCGGACGGTACCCAGGCGCACTCCAGGGGAGCTCCCCAATGACGAAACACCGCCCCTCGCCTCTCCCCTTCCTCAGAGGAGAGGTGGTATGTACCTCCCCTCAGCGCGACGAACACAGAGGGATTGGTGAGCTGCGACTATGAGGTCTACACCACAGATCCCCCTAACAATCTGATCAAGGTTCATGAGAGGAGCCCTAACTTCATTTTCTCCCCGGTGGACTTAACCAGCACCGCGGTTCAGCTACTCGTCCGCAAGTCCACCCCTTTCCTGCCACCAGCAGGCTCGAAGAAGCTCCCTCTCCACGCTTCTCAAGTGTCTTTGCCGTCGAGCATTCCTCCCATCGAGGAGTGACCGTCAGGGAAGACGGCCTGTTCGTCCTAAAACGTATCCCAAATGCACTACCCAAACTCCTCGAACAAATCAATACCACCCTGCCCAACGGGTCCGCACCGAAACATCTCGACGCTTGTTGGTCAAACACGCAATTTGCGCTCACAGCACACTGCCCCGTAGTCAAGTCCTTGATGGAGTTCGCGAATGCTCCGATCCTCTCCCCGAAGGCTCACTTTGACGCCACGAAGGATAAGATCGCTTTTACGGTCCAGCACATTGCCACAGAAGCACGTACCAAGGACTTCCAACTCCGCACGCAGGTAGATCAAAACCTGCGCGGCTTCATCCTCGACGCATCACTGACGGGGATTCTTCAGCGCATCCGGACTCCCGTCCTCACCGATGGCACGCCAGTTACCCCTCAGTCACTGCGTTGTCTGGCAGAGCTCACCACCGGCTCCGTTCACAAACTATTGTCAGGATAACTGTTCGACGCAGCTCAGTGGAGACACCAGATTCGGCTTCAGTCGCTAGACAAGCTGGTTCCGTAATCCGTACGGATCGCCCTCCTATCAAGGTCGGTATTTGAACCTCAACTATTCACCAACGATGCAATCTCAAAGGCTAACCAGGCGCTGGACACTTTTCGTAGCAGGACAGAGGTCCTCTCCTTTATGGGCCCTTCCACTTCAGGTTTCGTTGCCCCTGCATCACGAGACCCCCGCAACATCAGAAAGATGTCGCACAGCATTCCCTCCATAGCCGAGGCGGGATGGCAAGAAGCTCCTTCCGTGGCCAACCCCAACCGCCCGGGGCGCGCCATACGTTCCAGCACGACGCTAGGCAACCTCAAGGGAGGCGAATGGTCTCCGGTGCCACTCATACAAGCTCAAGGCCCCGCTCCCCTCCTGCCCTGGGGGTCCGGGGACGCACCCAGTATGTTCCATGGAGGGGAGGTCGTGGAGGAAGTCGGGGAACATCGGCAAGCAAACGACCCTCCCCCTCCCGCTCGAAGACCACAGCTAACCACACACCGCAAACTCTGGCGTTCTGCGGGCGACCCTCAGGAACCGCCCCGCGCACTGGATCAAGGCCACGCCTTTGGTCAAACGCATTTTTGCCACAGGCCTCTCCTGGAAATGAACATCACGACCCCTCCCCACTCGATCACACGGTTTCTCACCGACAACGCGAAGATGTTTACTAGAACCCCTTGCATCGGAATTTCTGCGCAAAAGCATAGTCAAGGCGGAGATCAGACAACCGGCTTTTGTACCTCGCATCTTTGCGGTCCTCAAGGCCTCGGGAGAAGATTGCCCGGTGATCGACCTCTCCAAACTCAACTAAAACATTCCGGTATCCACGTTCCACATGTTTCACCTGGAGCGCATACGGGCAGTGCTGAAGCCCCCTCTCTGGTTCACCAAGTTAGATATCGATGATGCCTTCCCGCACATCCAAATTTCATCCCAGGTTTCAAAAGTTCCTGACCTTCAAACTGCGAGGCCAACTGTTTTTCTTTCTAGCCCTCCCATTCGGCCTCAACCCGGGACCAAAAATCTTTACAACGGTCGCGAAGTTACCTCTTCATTTACTCTACTGGCAAGGAATAGATGCGGCCTTCTACATCGACGACTGGCTACTCTGGGCACCGACAGCACTTCACTGCCGGCGCAACACCCAGATGGCCTGGGATCTTCTCCTCAAGCTAGGCTTCCGCATCTACCTGGGGAAATCTATTTTAGAACCCACCCAGCAGATCGACTTCTTGGGTCACACTCAACGGCAAGGCCGGGTCCATCGCCCCAACCTTACGACACATCGACCGGTGCAGGGACATGGCCACGGAGATACTTGCTCGCGGAACTCTCTCGCTCCGACAGCATCAGAGTTTCCTTGGCATAATAAATTCCCTCACACCTTACTTACGCCGTGCGCGCCACTTCTTCAACGAGGTGGTGCTTGCAACACGCTCCCTCCACCTCTCCCGCAAACCCTGCCGTCTCAACAATCCCTACCGCCGGGCGGCTCAGCACCGACGCGGCGAGACCTTCTTTCAATCCTCCGTCCTGTTCGTAATGCCTCCACCGGAGCCCCTCCTGTGGACGGATGCGTCAGACGAAGCGTGGGGTGCCGTGTGCTGCAGTAACCAGCAGTCATACACCCGCTGGTCTCTCTTGGAACGCTACCTCCATATTACAGCTAAGGAATCGCTTGCCATCATACACGCGCTAGGTACACGAGCTCATTGGCACCACACCACAGTCCGCGTGTTGTCAGACAACAGGGAGGCAGTGGCCATGGTGAACCACTTGGGCTCCAGCAAGGCCCCGGCGTTGCAGATGTACGGAGCACAGCTCCTGCAGATCCTCCAGCGCGGCCACCTCTCCCTCCTCGCGATTTACCTTCCCGGGTCGCAGAAAGTTTGGGTCAATCAGCTCTCATGTTTCCTACCGGTAGAAACGGAGTGGGCGCTGACGCCTCAATGCTTCTCGCCCCCCCTCTCTTCCCTGCGCGGGACCATGCAAATCGACTTCTTCGCGCATCTGGGAAACCACAAGCTTTCACTATTTGCAGCTCAGTTTCCTCTCCCGCGAGCGGCTCGAGTGGATTCTCTCCAATGCGACTGGGATCAGCGGAGGAAAATATACCTGTTCCCTCCATACAACCTGATCCCCCAAGTGCTCCAAAAGCTCGAGACGTACCGCTAAAACGGCGTCTGTGTGGTCCCCGACCACTCCAACGCACTGTGGTGGCCCACGGTCGTCGCGTCCTTCAGCAAAATCTCGCTCGACCTCGACTGTCAGAGCGCATCGAAGGCAGGGAGGTCCCTCTAACATCACGACTTTCCTCGCGTTATCTCGCATTCAATTTAAAAAAACGGTGGTCATCTCAATCGCCTCACTGCTGCCGGATGGCCGGGCACACGGCTTGTGCCCTATGACCGCACTCAAAGCCTACATCGCATGATTTCCATCAAATGGTGAATGTTGTTCATCCATCCTACTTCCGGCAAGCCTCTCAAGGCGTCATCGGTGGGGCGTTACATCTGCTCGCTTATCAATGAGGCCACACCGAATGCCCTCACTGAAACTCACAATGTCCGCAAGTATGCCTCGTCTCTCGTTTAGACGCGTAAAGTCCTGCTTCAATACATAATATCCACGGCGTTTTGGAGGTCTTAAGTATTCGTGCACAAAATCTCTTTACGGTAGAGGCCTAAGCAGCCCGGCGTCTCCTTGGGAACCAGGTAGATAGTCCTTCTCGTCTCATAAATTTCTGACTTTGCATCTGCTTGTGCCAGAAACTCTTCAACATATCATAGAGTACGTACATACTTATCTTGGCATCGCGTGTGGCGACACTCCACGCAAAGCCTTCAGGTTTAGGATTACTAAATATGTATTTCCCTAATCCTACTCGCAGTATTACTCTGTTGCCATAGTAGTAAGCACAGTGCACACATTGTTGATACTGGTATATTTAGGATTTATTGCCTATCGGACAGTTCACCCACCCTCACTGGAGGGCAATGTGTACCGATTACGTAACTACTCTTTGGTTGCTCATGCTCACAGCCTGCATATTATCTTTTGCCGCTTTGAGCAAGTATGTTTACTGTCGTTGCCACAACGCCATATTTGTATTTACCCATACTTAAATATTATTTGGACCCTCATGGTCAGAGCCTACATATCGGTTTGCCGCTAGGAGATAGCTTTTCGCTGTTGTTGATAATTCTTGTATTTGCCAATAAGTAGTCATTACCACCTTTTATACAAATGTGTTGTCATTCCCTTACATGGCAAGCACTTCCTTGGGAACACCTAGTTCCAGATGCAGCCAATCCATTCAACTTCTGTGCTCTTCAGGCATTGGCCAGCTTGCGCTACATGATGTTTTTTTCTATGTTAAACCAAATGCCTCTTACGAAGTGGAAGAGAATAAAACTTTTGTTGTCTCAATTTTCTCGATAAAAAGCTATTTCTCTGTGATGTAGTAAGAGCCATACAGGGCCTCCTCCCTCTTGCTATCTCAACACTACACTGACGCCTCCTAACGGAAAACAGCTTTGCTAACACTCATGAATGATGGGGCAGGTCAGACCTTGCTGATATAGGATTCAGCCGGCCTAGACAACCGGGCCAGAGACGCCACTCTGCACCTAGCGAACATATAGACCCCCGGATGCCACGCCTTACCTAGTCGACATTTAGCGCCGAGCAGCCAGAAATTTTTCCTAAAAATTCGAGGCCAGTCGAGGAACTAAAAAGTTTCAAAATTACAGAGTAAGGTCAAAGAACACTAAGGTCTGAATCGGTCGAAAACAATGTTCAACAAATATCATCAAGATTATCTCATGAATATGTTTCTGTTATGTCTTCTCTTCAAGATTCATTCAATTAAAAAGCAGAAGCGCAATGCTAAAACATATGGCTCTTACTACGTTACAGAGAAAGAGCTTTTTATTGAGAGAATCCAGATGACAAAAGGCATTATTTGCAAATACGCTCAAATGGTCAAATTAAGCTTTTCTTCCATTTGCAATAATTCTGTACACCCAACACTGTACACCCTTCTTTCACTCATAATTTTGCCCAGCTTCCACAAGTTCAGTCTTCCCCACATGAGAGCGCAGGTACTTAAAACACTGAACTTCCTCTATATTGGCTTTTAGGAGGACACTTATTCTGTTTGCAAACAAATCCTCAAACATCTCATTACTTTTACCCACGTTGACTTGCAGCTTCTTCCCCTCCAATGCTTTACCAAATGTGAACACAAGCCTTAACAACTTCTCCTCCACAAACACTAATTGACTCGATGTTAAAATATAAAAAAATGGGCACTTCTTTAAATGAATACTGGCATCATCTTGTAGTTGTGTGTCAATCTGCTCATGAGCGAAATTGATTTTCTGGAAGCAGTATCGGCTTCAACAAAACAAATTTTGATAAGTGTTTGATGCAGAAGATAGCTCGTGAGCACCTCGACTGATCGCGACTATGAGATGGCGCCAGCAAACACTTTTGGTCACACAGTTTACTGATGTACTGCCCTGTCTTCTCAAATCGATTTGTAGTTTTTTTGTGCAGAATTGTTTAATTGTGTATCCTAGTGATGCAAAGTCTCACCTGCTCCCTAACCGCCCGTCGCTGGTTGGTTGTGTGCTGAGGACACTTCATTGAGCGCGTGCACATCTTGCGCGTGTGCTCGCTCACCACGCCGCAGATGTTGTTCAGCACGGCGCGCTTCTCCGAGTCCGTGCCGCTGCTGATCATGGTCCATGACACCCCGTCCACGCCCTTTGTCTGGGCGGAGGGTAAGATATGAGGGCAGCAGCCAACGTTGCACCTTCATGGTGGAATATAAGTTGTAGGCTTACAACCAATGGGCAGTCCTACACTACGGAGGATAATATGTGTGCTATGCAGCTAATTCACACAAATTGTGGAGAAACTCAGAAGTATGGTAATATTTGATTTGAGTGACCAAGATTTCAGGTTTGTTGTAGTTAAGAACATGATAAGCAATCAATGTTCAACCTGTGCACCAACATGGTAAATAATAAGATGTACGCTCGGCGCCAACAAAAGGAACTAGCCACATGGCGTAGAACAGGCCAACATAGGTCAAAATATGAACACAACATCTAACACTTAACAGGTGGTCACATTACTAAGTGGATACTTGTGGTGCAGGGTAGGGGGTGAGACCTACTGCATGTGTTGATAGAAGTTAGTATAAAAAGTTAGGAGTTCATCCTTTCACTCACAATGAGGTTGTTCAGTTTAGTTTCGTTCCTGATGAAGTAGTTTAAAGGACACACTCAAGCAAAATGGTCAATGCTCACAAACGGCTGAAATATGTTCCACACATTCAGTATCATGCTTGAATAATGGATCAGTAGAAAGCATCACTTATTAGGAGGCAACTGGAATGTTAACAATGATGCGGGTTATTAAGTCAACACTAGAAAGTGGACCAATGTGTAGATATAAAGAAATGAGGGAGAAAACACAGTCCAAGAATAGGAGGAAGCTCATGTTCACCCACTCACAGTCAATTTTCTACTCCGTCTTGGCGAATTTTTATCTCTTTTCCTCTTTTTTCTGTCGATGAGCCAATCATCATCGGCATCATCGTCGCTGGCCCCACCAGCCCCGCCTCCCGCTCCTCCGCAGCCTGACCCATTGTTTGCAGCATCACGTGAAGTGTTCTGGATACGTCTACTTGCAATACGGGATGAGTTGCGACCCATACCCATACACTTCTCAAGGTGAGGGGCAAACCTGGGGAAAAGGGTTGTGGAAGGTGAACATGAAACAATGAAAATTCACTGTTAAGATCAGAAAGTAAACTTGAGTGGATGAAGTTATTAGCTACATGAAATATATAAGTGAAGAGAAAAGATAAAGGAAATGAACATTCATTGGACCAATAATATATTAAAAAGGACAGGATCCATGTTCAGGTTAAAGAAAGTCTTCAAGGCATTGATATTTTTATGAAGCTAGTTTGATACATATGGAAAATATTCAGAACAAACCATTTTGCAGAATTGACACTATATTTTTAGAGTCAATGCCTCCTAAAAGCATCAGGATCAATGGATATCATTGCTTGTCTCACTCAAATGCAATCAAGTAATCAAGTTGACAACTCATTTGCACTTAAATGCCCTTTTGTTCAAAAGTCCACATTGTTCTATCTTCTATAACATCACCAGTTGTGCTCCATGAGTTGCCTAGACTTGTACCCTTAAGACCCCTACATGCTTGCTTCTACCCCTGCTGCAACTGCCAACACTAGGATCTTCAAGACCACCCACCTGCTGGCTGCTAGACTCCTGCTGCAATTTGGGCAAACACATTCATGGTTCTTCTTTATAGGTGCTTGTCCAAAAACGTCCAGGCCATCAGCAGTCACCTGCATCAGAAAAGTAAGTATAAGTCAAAAGAAAGTGGCATGATAGAAAATCTATGGCCATTTATTTGTATTTTTATTTATATGTTCTGGGTTCTTTTACTCTTCCTTTTATTTCTTTCCCTTTTGGATTCTTTTGGATGTGTTGGGCTTTTGCTGCATTTTGAGCTATGTGATTAATTTTTTTTTCTCCTTTTCATATGCTCAAATTTCAAATTATCTTGTTCATGTAGAAATCCATACATTTATTATACCCATCAATTATGACTCATTTAATTATTTTATTTTGTGTGCACATGTAACATGTCATGCTAACTATACAGTTTATTTCCAATTGGTGTCATCATGTGCCAATCAGCATGTGAGCAAGGTAATGAACGACCTCATTAGACATTTTCTACTCTTAAGTGTTTTAGTAAATGTCAGTCAAAACAGTGAAGAGTCATGACAAAGTGAATGATGGTGACCATACTTTGCTTATTTTTCTTGACATAATTGGTTCAATGTAACGTTTTCATCTGTTTGGAAATATTAAAAAGTGGAGAGTAGTGGATGTCCTTCAACAATGTCCATCGGTTGGTCCTCACTCCTCAACCTTAGTTATAAGTTAATATTAAATCATCTAAGTGGCAAATGCTGTCTTCAGAACAGCTCACGCTGACAAAGACTTGTTAGCTACATATTATCTGTGTATTCTGATATTTCTGTGATTTTGTCAACATGTCATTATACCTAAATAAATTTCAAATCCTTAACTGTGGTAGATAGTTTACTGGATAACAATAATGCACTAAATCTTTAAGGAATGAAATCTTCAGTACTACCATAATAAAAATATAAAATCAAAATTAAAAACACCACAACTACTCTGAGTGAAGATTCCCAATCTAAAGCTCAACAGCAAACTACATATACATAGCTTTAGTAACACATTTGAATACAGTAACTCAAACAGTTTCCACCAGAGCAGTTGAATAACTGTGCACAAGAAGTTCCAAAAAACAGTGATCTCAAACAGCAGCAAACAAGATGCCATTTTTTTCAAGGTTTTCATTGTGTTGAATGGATCAGGCTATTATATATTTAGGTAATATTGAAAGTTATTTTAGTGTAGAGTTGTAAGGATAATTGTATCTGGAGATTGTTCTATAACTCTAACTTTCATGGCTATGGTAGAATAACAGTCAATACTCTGTAATATCACATATAAACTCAAATATTATTTGATGACAATTATTGTCATAATTAGACCAAATTCTGCAGTATGGCATAGAAAGTGAAGATAAACTGCTGAATCAAGATAAACCGCTGTAATATTGGGCCCTTTCACGGTATCTGTAAGGGTTGAAAATCTACCAATTGATACCTCCAATAATTTTATTATGGAATTTTTCAATACATAAACTACCAAGAAGGTTTGAAAAAGTTACCAAACCTCCTGAGCTTTCCTGTGCAATAATAAGCAAATTGTCAGACCATTGAACCCAATAACCATGATGAGTATTGTATAAATCCCACATTACTGTACTGAAGCTCAATATTTACCAACACTTATCATATTTTGTTTACTAGCTTTGAATTGTACAGCTAACTGCTAACAAAATCATCAGGCAAGTCATTTGTACCGAGTGAAGAGCTGTAGCAGAGAACATTTATCTCCACACACATTGCAATTTAAATAAATAAAACATAAATTAAAAGTTTGAGAGTATCAACAGAACCATCATGCCTACATTAGTACATATATATCAGTTGATTAATATGAAATAGTCCGGCAAATTTTTATGCCAGACAGGTTTCTCTTGACAATGTCTTTAGCTGCTGTTCTTTTTGACAGTCTGGATGATTTTTTTTAGTTCATCACCTGAAACAAAGTTTTTTCTTCAATAATTGCAAACTGACATTAGCTGAAGTCCATTTCTCCACTCTGAAGAATCAGTAAATGAGCTAATATTACAGAAGAAAATTATCTCTTTAAGAATAGGGAATAACAATTATACAAGGGATTTCTTCAATTCTACAGCAGATTAATTGCCTTAACAAGAATACAAGGCATATTAGGTAAGGTATTGTTACCTTAATATGAAGATATCATAAAGAAGTTTGTTCCTAGGTGTCAAAGAGAAATACCACTCAGGCCTAGAGTTATCACCTTGTCACATTGGGTTATTATAAAATTATCTACACATTTTGAAATTAGCTGTTGTATCAGTTTTATAAGTCATTTACTTCCAGATTTCATTACAGCTTTGTGTAAAGAATTGAATTTAGATACCTAAGTACTTCTCAATGGATTTTTTTTATATATATTTATCAACAAAATATGTGAAGAATGACCCCCCAATGTTATTTTTATTCTGATGGGATTTTGCGAAACAAACTAGAACATATTCCAAGTATCAACACCAACTTTGTCTACAATCCATTGGAAACTCCAGCCACAGCATCAAAGTTTGGGGATCTTTGATTTTTTTCAAACCAAAATTTTCAGGAAGCTGAAAAACCCTCCTTCACAATGACAATTTTTTGTAAATTCTGTGCGCATATCAAATATCTACAAGTAGCTGATACTTACTAACAACGACCAGTTCTTTCAAGTCCTGTTATCAAATAGTGAGGTTGCTGATGTTATGGTGCTCACTAGAGGGGTGTGGGGAATCGCCCCGGTTGTCGACCAGCGGGAATTAATTCGGTAGAGGCCACTTATTCATCAATTAGTAACCCTGAATCTACATACAAACATCAGGATTCAAGTTTTTTGCCAACTATTTTTTTTACAAAAAAATAGCTAACACCTAGCTAGTAGCTAAATAAAGCCAATAAACAATCTTTTAGCTAGTAGTATGCTTTGGTAGCTTGTGAATAAAATAATAATACCTAGAAGGTTCATAAATAACTCATACCAAGAACAGAATTAAAACCTAATTATAGCTACAAACTGTATAAATGGAAGGATTCAGCTCACCTGAAGGTATTTATTTTCATCCGAGCCATCTCCCAATTCTGCTTCAAGTAGTCCTGTTTTGTGAGCTCTGTGCACCTCAAACGTTACAGCTGCAAGAAAGAAGACTGTTTATTCAAAGGTATGAAAACAAATGTACTGTACAAAGCTTTTATAACCTTGACTATTACTTATTAGTTACCCACTCCTACTGAGGTTCTGCTTCTAGTGATTATCATACATATGTGAAACAGACTGCCTAAATAACAATTTTTAATCCTTTGTCTATTGGACACCTGTAGCTAGCATTCAGGGTTATTGTTACACAGTGCACATTTTGAAACTTGACTTGCAGCTAGCGATTAAATAAATGTCATTGGTTACATGGATCAGACGCTAGGAGAGAATTAACACGGTAATGAATGCAGAAGAATGTGGAGAGAAGGCTTTGAGGGAGATTGACTTATGAACAGATGGTGTATGAGTTCATTGAATAACAGAGAAGGCATAGGAGCAGGTAAGAGTTACCAGAGGGTGGGGAACAATAGCAACTGGGCAAAATTAAAATGGCCTTGAAGAGTTGCCCTACTTTAAGCTGGCTTGCAAGAAAAGCATCATCTGATGCTTGTATAATGGCTTGTAGGATGTTTATGAACTATGTAAACATTTTCCAATAAATGATTTTGATTCAAGATATATCCTCACTCCACTAGTCAACTACCTAGCAAGCTGACAGTAGGTTGCATCCCTCTTTGTTACTCACCTAAAATAGCATCATCAATTAGATCATGGGCAAGCCAGCGTATTCCTTCATCTACATAGTTAGGAACTGGTGATCCAGACATATCTACTAGCTTAGTCTTGACATAAAAGAAAAATATACAGAATATATCTAGTAAAAAAATTCAAACTAACCATTATTGCCAAATGTGAGCATATTTGTTTCTTACCTTAGCAGACCCCCCTCCCCCAATGGTTCAGCGTACCAATCGTCAGGTGCACAGAGCCAAGAGAGGTCAACACAGTCATGCGCACCAGCACCCATAAGGACTTCCCAAACAACAAACAGAAAGATGCCTGAAGGGATTTGCAATATTGACTTTCAGAAAACATACCAGAGCCACTCATATATGAAAAAATAAGCACAACTACAACCTGAAAATAAACTAAGAAAACAAAAAAACAGAACAATATGAAACAAGCAACACGAAACATCACTCCACAAAATGTCAACAATTTTGGAAACATAATTAGCTCCTAGCACACAAACAACCTGTCCCCCAAAAACTTTGCTAATCCCATCTTGAAAGCAGAAAAGGAAGATGATTCACCAACATCAGCAGGATAGTCATCCAATTTCCTAATGCACCAAATGTTAACAAGCCTCACTGCCACATATAAAGAGCAGGGGGGCACCAAGAGTTTGTGACGATGTCCTTGTGTTGTTCCACATTCAGCAACCTTTGGAACAGTATGGACATATCAAAATTCTCTGTATCACCAAACAGAATTATCAAATACTTTATGAGGTAATTTCTCAGCAGCCTGTCCTTTACGAAGAGCAAATTCAGAACCATCAGCAACCTGCCTTTCATGGAGAGCAAATTCAGAACTTGAATCTGTGGGAACAGATTCATGCAAATTCACATCATGAACTTGATCAAGATTCCACACACAAGAACTGTAGCCAAGAATAGGCCTGATATGCACCACAAAGTGTGACAATAAAATCCCGACTTCTGTTCACTGTCAACCTAAGCAGATCACTACAGAGATTGACAGTTTGTTGCACAAATTCCATGACATGCCCATGAAACTCAACACGATCATTTCAGGATGATTGTGTTGGTGAGGTGTTTGACAAGCCACCGCTGCCTTGCAGAGAGCATTCTCCTGTTGTGTTGGAGTATATCATCAGTGGGGAGGGGCTTTAGCGCGTGGCTGTGGGGAAGAGACGTATTTGGCACAAGGGGAATTATGCCAGAGTTTTGGATGCTTTGTCCTAGATTGACTGGGGGCTAGAATTTACTTTTTCTTTGGTGTGTGGTGGTCCTTTGAGGAGCCTGGATTTGCTTTCCATTAAGGGTTGGCTTATT
The DNA here is from genome assembly GCA_016164225.1 of Gammarus roeselii. Taxonomy (NCBI): domain Eukaryota; kingdom Metazoa; phylum Arthropoda; class Malacostraca; order Amphipoda; family Gammaridae; genus Gammarus; species Gammarus roeselii. Next base: position 326 of record SDVV010008366.1, on the reverse strand, counting down.
AGGGCAGACCTGATCAAATATTGGAAAATTTTGCATGGGAACTCAGAGGATTTGCTAACTATGTTTTCTTTGGCTCCAAGAGTTGGTACTAGAGGTCATGGGCTGAAGCTGGCGTTTCCTCCTTGCTACTCTGATGTCCGCAGTAGGTCCTTCAGTGTGAGATGTGTTAGTGTGTGGAATTGCTTGCCTGCTGACATAGTTCAGTTAACAGATATCACTTGCTATAAGCAAGCCCTTGCTGATCTGATGTACAAGGAAATTTTAGATTTTGACTAGGCTGATGAAGTTTAATTTATTTGTAGAGATGTGTGTGTAAGCATGTATGT
>SDVV010008365.1:0-17241 GCA_016164225.1 Gammarus roeselii | reverse complement strand
GAGCGTGCAATGAACAGGCGTGAGTGGAGAATGGTTGTGAATGGTTGATTTTGACGCTGCTCTGATGTGCTTCCCCGCCCTTGGCATCCCGCTGTCGGGATGGTCGTGGGGGGGGGCGGCCATTATGACGCGGTGGGGGTAAACCAGTGAAAACTGTCGGGCCCTGCTGCTGACGACGGTTCCTCGGTGCATTCGGGACCCAGAGTGTAAGTTGAGGGGCTACCGGCCGGACCTTTTAGCACAAAAGGGCTAAGTTGTGTGGGTGTGAGGTGCGCCTTGCCGTCGGCCACCCCCCTTTCTGGGGGATGCGGCCTAGTGTCTGTATCTGTATCATCATCTTTATCATCATTGTCACCTCCAACGCCATCTTCATCTCCACGTCATCTCCATTGGTAGTCTCACTTTCACCGCTATTATTTTTAGCACTCTCACCTCCACCATCATCTTCATCACCGCTCGCATCTCCACCGTCATCTCACCACTCTCATTTCCCAAATCGTCGGCATCATAACCCTTTTCACATCATCAGCGTCATCATAACCCCTCTCACCTCCATCATCATCATCATCATCATCATCATCATCATCACCACCACTCTAACCTCCATCACCACTCTCACCTCTATCATCATCGTCATCACCACTCTCACCTCCATCATCATCATCACCACTCTTACCTCCATCATCATCATCATCATCACCACCACTCTCACTTCCATCATCTTCACCACCACTCTCACCTCCATCATCTTCACCACCACTCTCACCTCCATCATCATCACCACTTTCACCTCCATTGTCATCACCACTCTCACTTCCATCATCATCATCACCACCACTCACCTCAATCATCATCACCACTCTTACCTCCATCATCATCATCATTGTCATCAATCTCGCCTCCACCATCAAACCACTTACCGCACTGTTTGTATATACCTAATAGAACGGCAAGATAGGCAATGTATCAACAATTTTACATAATATCCACCCTCCTGTATGCGATTTAAAAGAAAAAAATATGAAGTTGATAAATATTATTTAGTGGTGACCTGGAAATGAACACCACAGGTGGAGCATCATTGCCTCCCCATCATTACACGGTGCCATCCCTCTGCCTGCGCTGCCAGGCTGGCAATCACCTGCAATTAATCATGATTCCTCATCGTCCTCTCTGATTGCAGACATTAAACGACTAATATTAACCAGTTCCCAACGTCTCTGCTCTGATTGCAGGCATCACACCTAATATTGCAGACTTTAATGTTATCAATATATCATTATTATTATTGTATCAATATAATTGTCGTTGTATGTACTCTGACCGCAGTCATTACACCTAACATTACATGCAGTATCGTTATCATTATATCGTGATTGTCAACGTGTGTGCTCTGACCGCAGGCATTGCATCGATATTAATAAGCTATCATCGTCTGTACTCTGATTTCGCCTTACGCCTTTAATATTTTTGGGGTTACTTGCTACCAAAATATTAAATTTATTGTTCATGTTTGTGAAATTTTGTAATAAGCTTTCCAAACCTGGGGGGCTTATGCATAAAATATGTTACTGTGTTCCTGATCGTGTCCTACTAAATTTGTATCATTGTCTTCTTTATGCTTGTTTGAGATGATGTAATTTAGTTCGAGGAGGCACTTACGATTCGCACTTCTGACTTTTGTTTTCGGTACAAAAGAAAATAATTCGAATAGTCATTGGGCAAAGTTTCCGTGTTCAAACTGATCCTTTGTTCCGCAGAATTGTAATCCTATAAACACGTGACATTCACTGCTATTTACTGTCACTTCATGCATTTACAATAAATGTAGTCGACTGGTAGCTCCGTGCTAACCACGGTGTTACTTCAATAGAAACAGAGATAACTTTGTGCCGACCTTCTCAGCGCTTGACTCTTTCCCAGAAGTCAGTTCCGTATCCTGCACCTAAGGGGTGGAACGACCTAGCTACCTCTACCAAGGAGTGCTTGTCAGCCACAACCTTTAATGAGCAGCTGAGACACCTCACTGTCAATTCGCATGATCCTGTATAAACGTGAATTACGTTTGTCTTGCCCGTCCTCAGTTCGCATGATCCTGGATAAACGTGAATTACGTTTCTCTTGCTCGTCCTCAGTTCGCATGATCCTAGATAAACGTGAATTACGTTTGTCTTGCCCGTCCTCAGTTCGCATGATCCTGGATAAACGTGAATTACGTTTGTCTTGCCCGTCCTCAGTTCGCATGATCCTGGATAAACGTGAATTACGTTTGTCTTGCCCGTCCTCAGTTCGCATGATCCTGGATAAACGTGAATTACGTTTGTCTTGCCCGTCCTCAGTTCGCATGATCCTGGATAAACGTGAATTACGTTTGTCTTGGCCGTCCTCAATTCTTGTTATTTACTGCCTTCCTAACCTGTTGGCGTAGCTACCTGAAGCCTCATTTCGTATCATAAAGTCTTAGATTTGCTTTGAGACAGAAAAATTTCTAGGGTGTTGATATTTTAATAATATTTGCAAAGTATTTGTGTACCAACTCTCTTAAAGCAAAGTACTTGTGTACCAATTCTCTTGAAGCAAACTACTTGTGTACCAACTCTCTTGAAGCAAAGTACTTGTATACCAACTCTCTTGAAGCAAAGTACTTGTGTACCAACTCTCTTGAAGCAAAGTACTTGTGTACCAGCTCTCTTTAAGCAAAGTACTTGTGTACCAACTCTCTTGAAGCAAAGTACTTGTGTACCAACTCTCTTGAAGCAAAGTACTTGTGTACCAACTCTCTTGAAGCAAAGTTCTTGTGTACCAACTCTCTTGAAGCAAAGTAATTGTGTACCAACTCTATTGAAGCCCTCTCTTGAAGCAAAGTACTTGTGTACCAACTCTCTTGAAGCAAAGTATTTGTGTACCAACTCTCTCGAAGCAAAGTACTTTTGTACCAACTCTCTTGAAGCAAAGTACTTGTGTACCAACTCTCTTGAAGCAAAGTACTTGTGTACCAACTCTCTTGAGGCAAAGTACTTGTGTACCAACTCTCTTGAAGCAAAGAACTTGTGTACCAACTCTCTTAAAGCAAAGTACTTGTGTACCAACTCTCTTGAAGCAAAGTACTTGTGTACCAACTCTCTTGAAGCAAAGTACTTGTGTACCAACTCTCTTGAAGCAAAGTACTTGTGTACCAACTCTCTTGAAGCAAAGTTCTTGTGTACCAACTCTCTTGAAGCAAAGTTGTTGTGTACCAACTCTCTTGAAGCAAAGTTCTTGTGTACCAACTCTCTTGAAGCAAAGTACTTGTGTACCAACTCTCCTGAAGCAAAGTACTTGTGTACCAACTTTCTTGAAGCAAAGTACTTGTGTACCAACTCTCTTGAAGCAAAGTACTTGTGTTCCAACTCTCTTGAAGCAAAGTACTTGTGTACCAACTCTCTTGAAGCAAAGTACTTGTGTACCAACTCTCTTGAAGCAAAGTACTTGTGTACCAACTCTTTTGAAGCAAAGTACTTTTGTACCAACTCTCTTGAAGCAAAGTACTTGTGTACCAACTCTCTTGAAGCAAAGTACGTGTGTACCAACTCTCTTGAAGCAAAGTACGTGTGTACCAACTCTCTTGAAGCAAAGTACTTGTGTACCAACTCTCTCGAAGCCAAGTACTTGTGTACCAACTCTCTTGATCCCTCTCTTGAAGCAAAGTACTTGTGTACCAACTCTCTTGAAGCAAAGTACCTGTGTACCAACTCTTAAAGCAAAGTACTTGTGTACCAACTCTCTTGAAGCAAAGTACTTGCGTACCAACTCTCTTGAAGCAAATTACTTGCGTACCAACTCTCTTGAAGCAAAGTACTTGTGTACCAACTCTCTTGAAGCCCTCTCTTGAAGCAAAGTACTTGTGTACCAACTCTCTTGAAGCAAAGTACTTGTGTACCAACTCTCTTAAAGCAAAGTACTTGTGTACCAACTTTCTTGAAGCAAAGTACTTGTGTACCAACTTTCTTGAAGCAAAGTACTTGTGTACCAACTCTCTTGAAGCAAAGTACTTGTGTACCAACTCTCTTGAAGCAAAGTACTTGTGTGTCAACTCTCTTGAAGCAAAGTGCTTGTGTACCAACTCTCTTGAAGCAAAGTACTTTTGTACCAACTCTCTTGAAGCAAAGTACTTTTGTACCAACTATCTTGAAGCAAAGTACTTGTGTACCAACTCTCTTGAAGCAAAGTACTTGTGTACCAACTCTCTTGAAGCAAAGTACTTGTGTACCCACTCTCTTGAAGCAAAGTACTTGTGTGCCAACTCTCTTGAAGCAAAGTACTTGTGTACCAACTCTCTTGAAGCAAAGTACTTGTGTACCAACTCTCTTGAAGCAAAGTACTTGTGTACCAACTCTCTTGAAGCAAAGTACTTGTGTATCAACTCTTTTGAAGCAAAGTACTTGTGTACCAACTATCTTGAAGCACCTTTCAAACAAATAGTTGCATTACTTTAGTCCACATGTGCTTATCTACTGTTTAAATGTACCAGTGGAATAATCTATGCATCTTTCTTTTGTGTGATAGTATCGAGTTTCATGAATGTGTGTGTGTGTGTGTTGCCTGAAAAGCTCTAGGACTTATACAAGGGCTCGATAAAACCTTATACAAGTGTTATATGTGTTGCCGCAATAAATGATTTCATTTGAAATTAATAAACTATCAGCATCTGTTCTCCGATTGCAGGCATCACATCTAATATTAAAAGCTTTTAGGTGGCGAGTGCACTGATGTCGGGTATTACACAGAATTTTTATAAGCACCCAAGGATTGTTCTCTGATTGCAGGCAATGCGAATGATATTAATAAGCCCTCATTGCACTTACTTACAGGTCAGAAATGACACCCCTAATAATATCTGTTTCCCAGCATCAGCACGCTTACTTCAAGTGTCAAACTTGATATTTATAAGTTCCTATATGGTCTACGCACTCGTGGCAGGTATTTCACATAACATTTAAAAGCTCTCAACATCTGTACTCTAGTCTCATGCAATAACCTAATAGTTAACTCTCAGCGACTGCAACATGTAATGAATCACTCTTAATATTGATAGGCTTCCAAGTCCGCACTCACATTTCAGGACTTCATATAACATCAAGTACAACAAATCATTCCATCGCAGCACATTATTTTTCGACTACTGCGTTGCCGCTGCCCGCCAATTCCAATTACCCTGGAGCTGGAAATGATGGCCCTTGCGCTTCAGTTAACGATGGTCACGACAGATAATACGGCGCGGGCGCCCACTTTACGGTGAACGTGGCAGCCTTCCTTGCCCTGGGCCGCTCGCTACTCTAGCCTTTCATTGCAATATTATCTGGGTAATGCTGCGCCAGGTCGGTCGATGGGACTTATCAAAGGTGCGCCGGCGACCAATTTACTGGCCAATAGAAAGCTTCCTTATCCTGAAGCGCCCTCTGCCAGCTGTTAAGATACTTATGCATCTCAATTGTTCGTTGTCATGGATTCTTTATGATCAGCGGAGTAATAATCAGTATTCATCATTAGCATCCGCCTTTAATGTTTGGTATAAAGAGAGGAATAGCATGGAAGGGGCGGGGCATGCGAGCCCCTCCATTTTGCGGGGATCAGGCATGCGTTTAGGGGGGAGAGCGACCCCTCTCAGTTAAGGACCGTGTTGGACCACCTTTCACAACTGAGCTGAGGGAAGAGCGGTCCCTCTTAACTGCACTCTCAGCTGAGAACTGTAGAGAGGACGACCCCTCTCAACTGAGCACTGTTGGAAGGGCGACCCCTCTTAGCTGAGATGGGGAGGGCGACCCCTCTTAGCTGAGATGGGGAGGGCGACCCCTTTTAGCGGAGATGGAGAGGGCGACCACTCTCAACTAAGGACTGTTGGAGGGCTACCCTCCTCAACTGAGCACTCTTGAGAAGGCGACCCTCTCGACTGAAGGTGATGGGCAAAGCGACCCTCTTAGCTGAGGGTGATGGGTACGGCGACCCTCCATATAAATAAGGTAGCAAATTTGAAGGTGTAGCGCTACTGTACTTTGTTCATATCGGGTCTTACGTTCATGTTGTCTACCCCAATGCTTATTGGGGTATAGAATATGAAAGAGTGGCTGACGTGAACTAAAGTACGGCAGTGCACCGACGGATATGCTGAGAGCGACGGCATATCCCTTTTAAATCCTTCAAGGGTTATTTTGAACAACACTTCCTTCAACTTTTATAAGCAAAATACGTCTGTATGAGGCGGAAAAGAGAAAGGCGCATGAGGCAAATGCCAAGTTGAAGCTGTACCTTTGTGTTGAAGATCTGGAAAGAGTAAGTGCCAGTGTAAAGGAGTAAAGGAGATGCTCTTCTATCTCTACTGTCTTATATTAGCTTGCTCTCGTAATTGGTTAGCTGTCTCAGCCGTGCACAAGCAACAATAAAGGTTGCACAAGTAACAATAAGGGTTGCACAAGTAACAATAAAGGTTGCACAAGTAACAATAAAGGTTGCACAAGTAACAATAAAGGTTGCACAAGTAACAATAAAGGTTGCACAAGTAACAATAAAGGTTGCACAAGTAACAATAAAGGTTGCACAAGTAACAATAAAGGTTGCACAAGTAACAATAAAGGTTGCACTAGTAACAATAAAGGTTGCACAAGTTACAATAAAGGTTGCACAAGTTACAATAAAGGTTGCACAAGTTACAATAAAGGTTGCACAAGTAACAATAAAGGTTGCTCAAGTAACAATGAAGGTTGCACAAGAAACAATGAAGGTTGCACAAGAAACAATGATGGTTGCACAAGAAACAATAAAAGTTGCACAAGTAACAATAAAGGTTGCACAAGTAACAATAAAGGTTGCACAAGTAACAATAAAGGTTGCACAAGTAACAATAAAGGTTGCACAAGTAACAATAAAGGTTGCACAAGTAACAATAAAGGTTGCACAAGTAACAATAAAGGTTGCACAAGTAACAATAAAGGTTGCACAAGTAACAATGAAGGTTGCACAAGTAGCAATGAAGGTTGCACACGAAACAATGAAGGTTGCACAAGTTACAATAAAGGTCGCACAAGTTACAATAAAGGTTGCACAAGTAACAATAAAGGTTGCACAAGTAACAATGAAGGTTGCACAAGTAGCAATGAAGGTTGCACAAGAAACAATGAAGGTTGCACAAGAAACAATGAAGGTTGCACAAGAAACAATGAAGGTTGCACAAGTAACAATAAAGGTTGCACTAGTAACAATAAAGGTTGCACGAGTAACAATAAAGGTTGCACAAGTAAGAATGAAGGTTGCACAAGTAACAATAAAGGTTGCACAAGTAAATATGAAGGTTGCACTGGGAAATATGAAGGTTGCTCAAGAAACAATAAAGGTTGCACAAGAAACAATGAAGGTTGCACACGTAACAATAAAGTTTGCACAAGTAACAATAAAGGTTGCACAAGTAACAATAAAGGTTGCGAAGTAACAAAGGTTGCACAAGCAACAATAATGGTTGCACAAGTAACAATAATGGTTGCACCAGTAACAATTAAGGTTGCACAAGTAACAATAAAGGTTGCACAAGTAGCAAAGGTTGCACAAGTAGCAATAAAGGTTGCACAAGTAACAATAAAGGTTGCACAAGTAACAATAAAGGTTGCACAAGTAACAATAAAGGTAGAACAAGTAACAATAATGGTTGCACAAGTAACAATAACGGTGTGGAAAACCTCAGAACCTTTGTAAATCAATTCGAGTCACTACATCTAGACTAGCCCAGTTATATTAGCTTTGCACAGAGGCAGTATCGTAACCAAATGAGTGACCAGTGAGTTCGAAAACACCTTCGCATACTGTTCTTTGCGTCTAAGCTCCAAAGTTTGCAAGTTTTCAGGGTATGGAAGCTTACTTTTTTTTTGCTGTATCAAAAGATAAGGGCCGGTCACCGCTCTAAGCCGAATATCACTCCGAGACCGAATATCATCACGTAAAGGTTAAAGTTATCAACTAAATTTGAGAGATCGACTACCATCTCTTTAGGGCGAGAGCAATAAGGCACCTTAGAGGAATACCCCCTGGGGGTATTACAGGCTCACCCGTCTTCCCGCGGCGTCCTCGTTAACCACTAAATTTAATTTGTCCCGTTGTGTAAATGTGTTCTGAGTTAAAAGATCCCTCCACCGTCCCCCCTTTTCAGTTAGTAGCTACATTCTCTCCATTTGTGCACAAAGAGGTGAGCCTCCCACTGACACCGTGGTTTGAAAATAAAATTGTTACAAAAAAGTTTATATAGAACAAAAACCGTACAACAAAAATATTTAGCTTTAAATCTAGTTATAAGATTATATATAAGTTAATTTAAGTTAGCTTTAATAACGTATATCAATATACTTAAATATATTTCAAGCTGTTTGTAAAGAAGGCCCCACTTTCATTCACCCTGAACCCCAGGTAGGAGCCGGGGATCGAACAATGAGCATGACCATGCCCTATCGAAGAGGCGCTGACGCCCCCTCCAGAGCGTCGCACTCAAACCTGTCTGCCAGAATGAACGACGAACCCCTCATAAGTTCCTCATCGACAGGAGGCCTGACTCAGGTCGTAGTCGATGACACATATGAACGCTTCTTGAAACTGGACGCAAATAAAATCGGAATGCAGAATACCCAAGGCAAGATAAGCAAAATGATGGGCCCTCCCGATCTGGATTCTGAGGACTGCTTGACGCCCTCCAGTGAAGTCGGTGAACGCCCCACTTAGCTCGAGAACCTTTTTGCAACTATGAATACCCGACTGGATGAGCTGATGAAGAGAATAGAGGCCAGGGAACCTTTAACATGTTCGTGTGTTTGCGCCTCTGACCTCTCTTATAACATCGCTCTCCTCCCAGCCGAAACTCATAATGCCCGAACACCAAGAAACGTAAAGAGGAGACAATACACTTGATTTGATGACCACAACCTATTCAACAACGGCCCTAAATTCCCCGAACACTTGAAAATGACATTCGATGTTAATGACAAACCGGATATTTGCCCATATAAACTACGAGAAGAAATGGGCTCCATGACTGGCCGTCCAATTCTCAACATCACCGCCAGCGGTGACGATAGCTTCACCATTAAAGGAGACCAACTTTTTCCATGAGTTCAGGCCTGATTTACATCGAGGGTCTCCCGAGTCCAATACGAGGAATGTGTAGTTGAAGCAAAAATCGCACCAAAAATCAAGCCAAAAAGAAACACCACCACGGCTATATAGACATAGACATACCTTCCTCTGACGCCAAAACCAAGATTACACCCTTCGAAAGACCTCCGATGCGATGCTATAAATACCAGAAATACGGACACACTAGCAGAGATTGTCACGGTCGGCAAAGATGCTCACACTACTCCCAAGACGACCACGATAAACGGGACGATCCTTTGTCGTGCCCATGCGAAGAATTTCACTGCTTTTACTGCAAAGTAAACGGCCACTCTACGGGACACAAAGACTGCCCCCAGGACAAAACTGAGAGAGAGATCCTGCAATACCAAACTGAGCACAAAGTCGGGCGATGAGAGGCTGCGGCCGCGATTCGCTCCCCCCAAGCTGACCCTCCCACCCAGGAGAGAAGATCAGCATCATTCCCTACCCACTTCCTCATAACGCTTGTAGATAGCGGTGCAAACAAAGTTGCTCCCTCAATAAACCCATTCACCATGATGAACTCGCTCTCCAAACAACTGGGAGGCAAACACAAAGTAACTGTCGAAATACATCCGTTCTTCAATGCTACAAGACGAATTATATACACTTCCAACTACACCCCCAAAAATTGACTCAAGGGCTTTTGCAGCAGGTTTAACAAAGGATTATGGAGTCACCAACGTTTCCCTGGCAGAATGGATCATAAACGAAACATCCACACCACCGCATATCAAATCAGTTTCCCAGGACGTGACACACCCGAATTCATAGCAATTCCGGGCGAACAAGGAAAAAAATACTTACCCAGTGGCGACATGACCTGCAATGTGCAAAAAAATGCCTGGAATACGGCCACGTCATCAAATACTGCCAGCCATACATACATCAACGCTGTAAAAAGTGCGCCGGCGAGCATGACCGAAAGGACTGCCCAGTCCGCCAACCTAAATGCTACCACTGCTCATGCCTTCATGAGGCAGGCGACCGCGACTGCCCAAAGCAAATGGACCAAAGAGCAATGACAATCATACAAAATGACCGCAGTGTCACACGAAAATAAGACTTCTAAATCTTTTACGACGAAAACCCAAACTGACGTAATTTAAATTGCGCCAAAGCAGTTCAATTCACAACCAAGTCAACATCCCCACACAACACTTGCGTACCGTCAACGCAAACTATTACCATGACCCCAACACCCCTCTCCAGTACTAACAATACCACAACCAGCCCAGCGACCGCCCTCGTAATAGAGGCGGGCATCCCAAGCAATGAATCCACCAGTGCCCAGGAGAGCACTGCGATGGATGCTGTCTCGGTCGACTACGAGAAGAGGTCCAATAACCCGAAAATCAAAAGGCGAAGAGACGTAGATTCCTCCGACGACGACCGCGGGATACGCGACACCCTCTCGTCACGAAGCAATAAAATTAGCAGCATATCACAAACCACAGCTCGCCTTGATCAGAGCGTTGAATGACTTCTGACCGTCTTAACTGCAACCGCACCCAGCGGAAATCAAAATAAGGTATTCAACCCTCGGCTAACATGCCCAACACCAAAACATCACACAAGTGGTGCGCGAGGACGCGTCCTCGCCTGCGCGAGGACGCGTTGAAAATCTTCAACGAAGAACTGATACCCGAAACCACTGATCTACCATGCACCGCACTCGACTCAAATATCCCAACGACTACTACTCAGCCCATCATAATGTTTAAAAAACCTCCATGGGAGAGAAACGCGCTCGCTCATGAAGCAAACACAAACATCGTACTCCCTGGTCCTCCTCCTTATACAAAAGCACTCACAGCCGAGAACGCAGCGAGTCTAGGAGATCATGTTCTATATGAAGCGGACGCTCATGCGGATGCTCTCGATCTAGGACACCTGCGTCTTATAGACAAGAACACCACGAAATTTACTACAAACCACGCGACCGCTCCAGACCATCAAAATCTGGGCCTGAAACAGATCCGAAATGAACAACAACATAATACTTCACTGGAATTGCCAGGGTCTTTGAAGCAAGAAAGATGAATTATTATCGCCAATCTCCACCCATAAACCTTTGGTGGTAGGTCTCCAGGAGATCAAACTCCGTGACACAGCCACCTTCACAATCCCTCATTATGTCATACACCGTCGAGAAGGTCACAATAATGTGACTGCACACGGCGGAGTGGCACTTATGACCCATCAAAGCATACCTCATCACCTCCTCCCTCTGAGAACAGAACTCCAAGATGTCGCTGTGAAGATATATATCTCAAGACCAATTACAGTGGTATCTATCTACTCGTCACGAAACCACGACCTCACGGAGGCACTCATGACCGATCTGCTTAACCAACTGCATCATCCCTACTCCTCCTTGGAGACTTCAACAGCTACCACGAAGTGTGGGGATGCGTGAGAACAGACCCCAGGGTAGTGATAATGGCTAACAACATAGACACTCACAACCTGGTCCTTCTCAACGACGGACAACCCACACGGATCACCCTCGTAAGTGAAACCGCCATCGATTTATCAATCTGTTCCCACACTTTAGCTCCCCAACTCGTCTGGGGAGTCCTGCCTTCAACACATGACAGTGATCACAACCCAGTGATCATGTCGCTCCTAACTAACCGACCAAACAATCCCGGAAATCTAGCTGGGAGGGAGACTTGACACATGTCGCATGGGACGATGTGCAGGGCCTTCCTTAAGACATTTCAGAGCGCGACCTTGTCATACATCTAGACGAGAATTTCCTAAGTGCAGCTGCCGCATGCGTTTACCCAATATTTACCCTCAACCTTTTTCCCGAAACCTTGGTGATGCCCGGAGGTACAAGAAGCAATGGACCAGCCTGGAAAAGGGAAACTGCCGTGTTCCGAAAACTTAGCGTGGACAAGAAGCGAGAAAGCTGGACCCAATCAGTTAACACAATCAATCGAAACACCCCTCTTTCCCAAGTGTGGGGAAAATTGGACGGAGACACTCTATTCTTCGTACGCGGACAAACTAGCTCAGACTTTCAGGCAAATATCACAATCAACAAATTATACGGCTTCTTTCCGACGGGAAAATATCCCAAGAGAAAGTGAGCATATCGACTTCGCTTCCGCAAATGGAGAATTCTACAATGAAGCTTTCTCCCTCCATGAACTACAATATGCTATCGACCACACCCGTAAAACCTCACCCGGGCTGGACCGAGTGCACATCAACATTATCAAACACCTTCCTGACAACGCTCTACAGCACCTACTAAATGTGTTCAAAACGTTGTATTCAAATTCATTCTTTCCCAATCAATGGCGGAAATCCGTAATTATCCTGATATTCAAACCCGGAAAATGTCAGTGACCCACATAACTATCGTCCCATTGCCCTAACTAGCTTCCTATGTAAGGCTATGGAAAGACTGATAAACTCACGCCTAGTCGACTACCTTGAAATGCATAATGCCGTAAGAACATCCAGTGCGGTGGCCGTATACGTCACTCCACAACGGACCACCTCGTACGACTAGAATCAGACATTAGACAGGCCTTCGTCCAAAGAGAACATGTGGTTTCCATATTTTTTGATGTTGAAAATGCATACGACACTGTCGTAAAGGTTTGAGAGGTCGCCTACTACGTTTCATCAACCAATTTATATAAAACCGCACCTTCAGGATCAAGGTTGGCAACACACAGTCACCGTCATATCCGCAAGAAATGGGCGTCCCCCAGGAAATCGTCCTCAGTGTCACTCTTTTTATCCCTCAAAATCGATCAGTTAGCAAACATTCTTCCCCGAGACGAAAGACTGCTCTCATCACTATACGTGGACGACCTACAAATAAGCTACCGACACCCCAGCTTCATAACAATTCAACAAGAAAGAACTCCAGAAGTGCCTAAACCAAGTCGGGAACTGGGCTTCCCTAAGCGGATTCCGATTCTCGCCCTCTAAAATTCAAAGCTTGCACTTTACCCTTGTGCCAGGCTCACACCTGAAACCAGCCCTAACTCTGCGCAACACCCCTCTAGTTCACAAGGAGACGATAAAATTTCTGGGTCTTGTGTGGGACCCTAAACTCACGTGGCGACCCCACATTGCAGCCCTGGCGACTCGATACAAAAGGTCGACGTGACTTATCCAATCGGTAACATCCTTGAAGTTCGTGCCGACATTGACACCGGAATGACGTTGTTCAGAGCAATAATACGATCGCGCATGGACTACGGAGCCGTTGTCTATGGTTCAGCAGCCAAAACTCTCTCGACTCTCTCTCGGCCATCGCAAACAATGCTTTGCGTATCACAACCGGCGCGTTCCGCTTCACCCCAATCGAATCCCTTAACGTGCTCGCTAATGAATTTCGACTTTCGCTCCGGTGAGACAAACTTTCGCTACAATACTATTTTAAGACTAGAAGTCTAATCAACAACCCGGCAATCAGCCACATCACCAACATAACCGATAAGCGCCTTTTCGCGGCTAAAAAGAACATATGCCCACCGTTTTCCCTTCGTGTGGACAACCTACTGAACTCGCTGAACATCAATCGTAATGCTACTAAGCCTTCATTCTCCTACCGAATTATTCAAATTAACACACCAATATGGATGATCAACCCACCACCGGTCAACCTAGACCTGCAAGTGTACCCTAAAGCAATCACTCTAGCCAATGGGTACCGGCAGGAATTCTTAAGACTACTTGAGGAAAAATATTCAGAGCACCGCCATATATACACCGACGGCTCCAAAACCGAGGACGGAGTGGGAGCCGCCGCTGTGTGCTGGAACATCCCACTCTCAGCCACCCACCCACAAGAGGCCTACGTGTTCACTGCGGAGCTCCACGCTCTCGAACTAGCCATCTCTTTTGCCAAAACAGATCACTTCCCCAAATACGTCGTATTCTCGGACAGTCTGAGTGTCCTCGCCCTGCTAAAATACTGCACTACGAACATCCCGCTTTACGTAAAACGCTGCACGATCTCTTAGTGATGTTCGAGACGGGTCAGGCAGTTGAATTCTGCTGGATCCCTGGGCACGCGGGAATGAGAGGAAACGAACTTGCGGACTCGCTTGTTAAACTGACATCAACTCACCAGGAACAATTTTTTGCAATACATTACCGGGACTGGTTCCCTATTATCAACTCCTATATAACATCCCGATGGGATGAAATGTGACAACAGTGTGGACAAAAAATGTTTTCAGTCAAACCCTCAGTCGGAGAATGGGGAACAAAGTTCACCAACAGAAAAGACCAAGTGTTCATCAACTGCTTGTGCACGGGACACACGTGGATAACTCGCAAACACTTGATGGATGTCGACATAGGACCAAACGCGCCACCTTGCCCCTGTTGCCACCAAGTGGCTATCAGCGTGAAACACTTACTGATGGATTGCAACGCACTCGCGGCAGCCCGACGAGCGTTCCTAGATCCCCCGTGTAACCTACAAAGCCTACTCACGAACCCAACCTACAGTAAAAAGCTTATCGCTTTCGGAAAATACACCGGACTAAACAAAGCTGTCTAAATCCCAAAGACCTGTGCAAGTGAGGTGGTCTCTCTACCCCATTATGCATAGAGATAACAATACATTTATGAAGCTACGCGTTAACTCTTTACTCTCTTGTACGCGCTAGCACACGAACATGCCACAATTGAAATATGTACTGACTTCATCATGACAAGACTAATATTTTCGCATGCAAGGCCGTGCAAACTTACCTGAATCAATGACAGTCGCGCCCTACGGGGGAGCCTATTATGACTCACGTTGAGGCTCCGGTGGAAATGAGGCTCAAATCAAATCATAGACTCGTGAGACATTAAGAGTGCATTATACTTGCGAGACATAAAGAGGCATCAGAATCGTGAGACATATAGGGTGCATAAGATTCGTGAGACATAATGAATGCATCAGACTCGTGAGACATGAAGAGTGCGATGCATTGGTGATGCAAATAGAAGGTCTTATGCCGATGAGTTATGGAGAGTGCATTTAGAAGTTCATTCGACTCATGAGACATAGACTGCACTAGACTCGTGAGACATATCTTGAGACATAAATTGAGCATTAGACTACTGAGACATATCATGAGACATGAAGAGGGTCATTAACCTCTCGAGACGAAAGCTAAACCCTAAGCTGGTGAGGCATAAAGTTAGTAATAGAGTCGTGAGACTCAAAGATATCATTAGACTCTTGAAACATGATAAGAGCAGTAAATTCAACGTGCAATTAATAAGTCCAGCAGCTCCTGCCAAAACAGTACAAGGTGCACGAAAGCTTGAATCACAACTTTGTTGTGTTGGATGGCCTAGTGCACTGCGTGCTGGTCTCGCATACCAGCGACCGAGGGTTCCATTCCTGGCTACGGACTATAGGTTTTTCCGATGATGACAACACTGATAATTAAAAGTAGTCTCCCAATGATATTGTTGGCATATTCTCTCTCTAACAGGAAAAAGGATTTAATTCATATGGCACAACGAGTGCATAAGATTCTTGAGACATTAAAAGAGCATAAGACTCGTGAGACATGGAAGGTGCACTAGATTCATGAGACTAAGAGTATTGGAATCGTATTAGAATTGAGAGGATCATACTCATGAGACATGAATAACGCATTAGAGTCGTGAGACATAAAGGGTGCATTAGCTCATGAGACATAAGGAGTGGGCCATTTTGAGTAGGGACATAACCTCACACACCGTGGTACGGCCCTGCTGGTACTGCCTGTTCAGCTGGGAGGGAAGACCGGCATTGATTTGTTCTAACTACTCAAGGACTTAATTTAGAGCACAAGTCAGCCAAGCTCAGCTTAAAGTGTCCGGAGTGAACAAAGGAACACTAACATTTGTAGTCGATGTTGAAGGAGTTCGAACAAGTGTTAACTATAACACTCATGGGGAGTGCTCTGAAATATGCATGCGACTGCTACCCACGACACGCTCCATCAGTAGCCTGAGTGTGGCTGACTAGGTTGAGTAGGTGGCATGCGACTGCTACCCACGGCACGCTCCAGCAGTAGCCTGAGTGTGGCTGACTAGGTTGAGTAGGTGGCATGCGACTGCTACCCACGGCACGCTCCATCAGTAGCCTGAGTGTGGCTGACTAGGTTGAGTAGGTGGCATGCGACTGCTACCCACGGCACGCTCCAGCAGTAGCCTGAGTGTGGCTGACTTGGTTGAGTAGGTGGCATGCGACTGCTACCCACGGCACGCTCCAGCAGTAGCCTGAGTGTGGCTGACT
The DNA here is from genome assembly GCA_016164225.1 of Gammarus roeselii. NCBI lineage: Eukaryota > Metazoa > Arthropoda > Malacostraca > Amphipoda > Gammaridae > Gammarus > Gammarus roeselii. The sequence continues at coordinate 812 of SDVV010008365.1, read as the reverse complement.
TGGTTGAGTAGGTGGTCTTAGCGGCCAAGAACGTACTATCGGTTACAAAGATACACCTTATTTTTAATTTTGCCTTTCATTTAAACTTCATTTGAATCAAATTGTAAGTAGTTAGGTAAGTTTTTATGGTTGCATGTTTACACCCAAACGTCTGGAGTAAATGCAAATGTGTAAATCCATACTATGAAACATACAATCTCGGTGCAGGGACGTCGTAAACAAAACGCATAATTAAAAATAAGGTCTTTCATTGTAACCAATATTACATCAACTACTGCAGCTCTTGAAGGATATCACTGGTGTCCCATCCCGCTGTGCTTCTGGTGTTTGTTATAAGTAACTTGCTTACAAACTAATGCTTATGATGTTTGTGTGTTTACTCTCGGAGCATCTCATTCGGCAAATTTTCAATAATTGAGTTTGCATTCATTTTTTTCATTATAAATGTCCAAATAAATGCTTGTGTGAGCAATAGTCCCGTGTATAATTTGACACTGGGTTCCGTCCGATATCAATCGACGTCTCATCCATCAGCGCCTGCCTCTCGTTGTCACCACTTCTCTCCTAATCGTCCGATATCAAACGACGTCTCATCCATCAGCGCCTGCCTCTCGTTGTCACCACTTCTCTCCTAATCGTCCGATATCAAACGACGTCTCATCCACCAGCGCCTGCCTCTCGTTGTCACCACTTCTCTCCTAATCGTCCGATATCAAACGACGTCTCATCCACCAGCGCCTGCCTCTCGTTGTCACCACTTCTCTCCTAATCGTCCGATATCAAACGACGTCTCATCCACCAGCGCCTGCCTC